>PEDP01000019.1:0-65414 GCA_002918395.1 Erysiphe pulchra
CTGGTGCACGGGTAATTGCTGGGGTTTTTGGCCATATAATTGGCTTATTTTGGCAGGGGGTACAGAGCAGCAATTTACAGGGGGTACAGATTAGCAATTACCAGAATTTAATGTTTCCCTATTTTTACTTCAGCTTCAATAGGACCCTATTGAAATGATAAACATGTGATTCTTAATTATGTTACCTATCAACAGACTAACATACTAATATTTGGAATGATGAACTTGTAACATGAACACTAACCACATTGGCTCTCGACTTAAATCTTCAAAATCACTTAATACAATACCTGCCAAAAGAATTCAGTTTATAATTGATTATTCATCCAATCAAAATTCTATAACTATGTCAAACATTGAACCTCTATGACTGCCTGCCAAAGCTCAATATGAGTCATTCGAAGCTTTATTTTCATCTTATCAACAGTATGCCAAGCTGGCTGAGTAAGCAGTCCTTGTTATGATGCCTATGCTTGCACTTTTTGCAGAAAGCATTTGGGTCAAGTCTATCCTTATGTGGTATGGAGGATGCCGATGCCACATTGGGTTGCATACTTCTGTTGCCAGAGATAGACCTGAAGGAAGACATTAGTGTTTGGAGGGGCAAGTAATTATTATCTGAATCATAAACTCAGATATCTCTCCAATTATTAAGCCAATCAATTCTTTTTGTGCCTAAGACGAACAGGGCTGCCGCATGACCCGACCCGATGTGGTACTCAGAGATTTTGGCTGTCGGAGTGGAATATGCATCCACAGCATTGTTGACACTCTGGAATGTCGCAAGGAATTGGTCTATATAGTGATCAGCTGTAGAACTAAATGTTACGAGCATTAAAGATTCTAATGCAGTGACATACAGCGTTGCAGCTGTCTGTTGTCTTGTGCTCGCAACGGCATCATATAATTGTTTGCCCGTCATTTTGTCGTAATTCTGGGGATAGATGCTGGTAGCTAGCCTAGTTATCATTATGTTTTTGGCTTCAATTTTGCCTAAAATCTACTGTTCTGGTTGTGTTATTTTCTCGTCATCAGACTTATCTTGTTCCGATGGTTCATCATTATAGAGGTTAGATGAGATAGGCGAAGGCAGAGGAAGTATGCCAGGTATGTCATGGAATACATGACCCAGCACGTTGCGTCGTGACAATTTTGATTATAGACTCGATTTCCACAGCTGGAAGGATACACTGGTAGTTAGAATTATTTTGCTTTGGTCGTTTATCATTGTGTTCTGATACTATATGGTGAGCATAATTATTGCTGCGCGGAAGTGCGCGGGCTGATAACCTGTTGTAAGTTACGAGCAGGGTGGGTATTAGTAGGTAATTAGTGCAGAAACAGTGAGAGTAGATGGGTTATGTATAAATAGATTGTATTTAAGAAGAGATGATTTCTATGTGTTAAGAGTGATTCTTAATACAGGAAATTCCGGTGTATAAATACTTCGTCGTTGTTGGTGCGAATGCCCACCCGGTGCCTAATTTCTCCCAATACACCATCCAGATGCTAGTTACATTAGGTCGAATGGGTAGGAATGTATTCACTATGACCCAAAAGGCCACAGACTGCGGGAAAACCTAGGGAGAAAGCCCAGTAGGAAGTCCGCTCGTTTATTTCCTAGTATCCCACGGTGTCCTGGGACCCATCTCACCGTTACGGTGCCTATATCCGTCGCAACAGCCCTTTCTCTGTTCACCCATGTCTTACAAAGAGACTGAAATTCCGAGGACCTAGCAGAGCTTGAAGGAGTAGGGTGATCAGAGTGAAGTCGAATAACAGCCTCTTCATTATCGAGACTGACGTATACATTTCTGGCAAAGCGCGGCATCCAGTGAGAGCAAGCGGCTCTCGACCCTGCTACCGCTCCGACAACCTCGACATCGTATACTTGTGCATTCCTATCTAGTGGTATTTTTCCGTAAGATATCTCTTCAGAACCCCGATAAACACAGAATCCAGCTTCTGCCCTACCACCGTCATAGAAACGCCTCTTCGATCTCAATTAACATTCACTCAACGCGATCCATCTCTTTTTGAACGTGTAAATGCTACTATGGGAAAGGAGCCGCTACCGAAAGGAAGTCATTTATAAAGCCACACTCAAGGGAGAGGCAATAGGAAACTAGTATCAAGAGGAATAGCGACTTCGAGGGTGACGTCAAAGTACTGTTAGACAGTAGATGGAGAGGGGTGTTTTTCGCATTTCAAAAATTAATTAAAAGTTTTTGAATCTGTGGTCCTATCACAGCCATTTACAAATTGATTGGAAGGGAAATGGTACGAGGTAAATTTAATCTCTTTCACCCGGTGAACACATTCGTTTTTCTGCACAACCTAGCTTCAGACAGCTTCTAAACCTGAAAGCAGCACCTATGTGAAATCGGTAGAATATCTTTGTGGGCGACGGTGTATAAATTGGTGGCGTTTATCTGGGCATGAATATAAATCTGCATAGTTCCATACAATGACCTAATTTCGAACTATCGAAGCATATGCTTTAAATTCTAAACAGCATTTTTCATAATTCGATGACTTGTTAGCTCCTTACCTATTCACAAAACTATAGAATTGCGTAGGTTGCAAGATAATTTACGATCTTTAGTTTATTTTTAGAAAGAAGATACTATGAAACGAGCCTTCTTGCTGGGCCACTTTGGTGGGCCATGATGTAGTCGTGGTACTTTGTAAAGCGCATGGTCTAGTTCTCCCCTATGGTGTAGGCCGTTCCAAGCAATGAGTACTTTTGACAAAGAATGTAGTTTGCTGCATCTACGGCAAGTCCTGCAGTCTCAATGAGTTTAATCTTTTTAAACTGAATTATTGATTTTATTTGAATTTCAAAAAGCAAGGAACGAATTAGAATATTTAATAGACACTGAGGGTCTTGATGGGAAGAATGTAGAATCTCTTTTTATTATCAAGCGAGAAAAGATTGTGTTCGTGTGTTGCTGATAACCTCTGTCCTGCCTTTTATCTACTAAAGCCAAAGTATCACCTCGGTTACTATATGACATGTACACTCTGTACAAATTTACTATTTACATGTGAAAATATATAGGATCTGTTCTAACAATATTTCAATTTAGTTCTTGAGCCTGAGCTTGCAAGTTTGTTCTAGAGACACGATCTTTTAGTATTGGATACAGCGCTGTGAATTAATGTCAACTGATAACTTGCAAGATCTTCCTATATTTTCGAAGACCCTTTGCTATATCGTAATTTACCGTCTTCTTCAAAACGTCTGTAATTGCAATTAAGGTTTTAAATCCACCTTGAAAGTTTGTTGTTGAATCCACCATGATTAATTTGCTAGATCATGTCAGTCTATCTTCAGTAATGACATCTAGTAAAATTTATTGTATTCTAAAATTAACTTTGGGCAAAGTATGCAAAAATCATTTTAAATAAATTTTAGACTTAGAAACAAGAAAAGATCGGGAGTCTATCGAAACTGAGTATCCAGGTTGCATTATAGTCTTTAGAATGCAGCTTAAACTTTGATTTTGAAAATTATTTCGTTCATTTAGGGAGCAAGACTAGTAAGAGTAGTAGCAAGCTAGGAGGTCCAAACTCTTGCCATAAGTTTGAAAGTTTTTTTGGATTAAAAGAATCGAATGTACTCTTGCTCGCCAAAATGACACCGTATTTTATTTTTCAAGCCGACATTTCTTGAATTTCCTAAATGCTTTTTCACTTTTTCAAGTGGAATCTGCGGACTCAGCTTCGATGTTGAGAACATATTTTTTTCCTTTTTTGTGTAAAATCTTGGTGAAAAATTCAATCTTTCATGTGGATTTAAGGCAATTTGGCATCAGTTTATTGTAGGGTAGTGTTGAAGGATGGCGGAAAGCCACTTGCAAGATACTCTAACAGTACCTCCCTTGTAAAAAGTTCTGGCCATCTCCGGGTTGAGATCATGTACTTTTCTTTCTTATTAACGCTAGATATGCACACACAGATGAGATAACCAATGGATTGACCGTTGAGTGTGCCAAATTCGAATCTAGTAATTTGTTCCAATTCTTGCCTTTTTAATGATACGGTGCACACCCTACTGTACTTTGCCTACAGTCAATCTCGTTGTTCTTTGATATGTCATATGACTCAACAAACTATCAATAAATTTTATCGATACAATTTCTATCATGAAAAGGATCTTGGTGTCTGTAAATATCCGCTTTTGCAGCTTGTTTTCATCAAGATTTGTTAAGTCAATTTTATCTGTTTCTTCCTTCATGGCAACCTTTCCTAAGTCTCTATTGATTTCTTCTTTGTTCATTTCAACTATTGCCGATAGTAAGGGACCTCGGACAGCAAAATCAAGGAAAGTTGTTTCGATTGCAAAAGAATAAGTTTTCATCAATCAATCATCCATCGCCTCAACTGCTTAGACTATGTTCCCCAATGTTCAAGTTTTAGGTCGATGCAGGTTTCTTAAGGTTATTGGAGTTACATGAATCGATTAATGGTTAAACAATTTTTATTTTTTAAAAAATAATTAAGAGAATTTTTAAGGGAAATCTGAGACAGAATTCGAACACCCTCTTTAATCTGGTTTCTACCAAAACCATCTGTCCTGTCCGATAGTAGTAACTTGAAGAGTCATAGATAGAATTGTCGCAAAATATTTCTATATCCAGAACTATGCCGGGCTCACAACCTCATAGCTTGTTGTAACCTTGTAGGGATCATATGTCGCTTGAGTACCGAGCGGATTTATGTTTCTCCGATTCCACAACACCCAACACTCACTTTTGGAAGTTATTCAACTTCTCAACACCCAATTGAATCGTCTTACTGCGAGCAGATTATTAAAATCGCTGTTAAAGAACAAACTTATGTAAATTCTGAGACTAAGCGGCGTTGTACAACGTCAAAAAAGTCCACAACTCGCGCTGAAATAAGTTGATTAACAAACCAAAGCCATGCACGTGATGCAGTCAATGAGGTTGCTATACTTGTTGAAAATTATGTGCGCTGTGTCTTTCCTGACCTTTCTCGATCGAGCCAGTTTTACCTCTGAACTGCTTGCTAAGCGTTGATCGATTAATAAATTTTTTTTGGGCAATGACAGCAATGTTAATAGAGTGCAACGCGTTGAACATTGAGCATACGCGTTCTCAGAGTTGCACGTGCTCTTATTCAACTTTCCGTATTGAAACGTAGGTCAATTTTGGAAATTTATTAGGGTGGATCATCACGGTAATAGCTTCACCATTGCTAGTCCATAGTAGCCATCAGATCATAATGAATACATTTTACGCTGTTTTCCAGTCTTTGATTCTGGATAGAGACTGCTGTGGATCATGGATGCTAGAATACTGGCCTGGCCTGGCTGACAATCGTGGTAAAAAGGTAAGAAACAACGGGTGTCTGGGATAATCTAGATTGCCTCCGTCGACTGTTATCTCAAAATTAATTCACACTTTCTATTTGTGTTGTAATTAACAATTTCAATATATTATTAAACGTGATGTTACGAAATAAAGGTCTCGATATTGGCAGTGTGAGGCTTTATTTACATAAAAGCACGAAAGCCTTGACATGAAGTGTATTCACTTATTTATGTTATTCATGTGGCTGTCGGATCGATTTTCATGGACTCTAAAAAAGATACTTTACAAGTGTATTGTTAAACTCTACATTTGACGTGATAGATATTTTGACATTGATACTCGAATTTTTTTCTTTTGGAACCAAGAATTTCATAATTGTGATTTTTCTTTTCTGCCGAAAATAGAAAAAAAAAAAAGGCGGTTAGAAAGAGTGACAAAATTTTTTAAAGTAAAAACATAGAACATAGCCAATCATGAAAAATAAATATGCACGCTCCCCTTTTGTCCTCCACCTCCCCCAACCTTTTCTCCACTTAGTGCGAAGGGAGTGGGGGAATTAAACAAACAATAAGGAATGGGAATCAAAAAAACACATCCTGACCCGCTCTAGAAAAGCTTGATAATAATTTTCATATTTTTCCCCAAATCCTTATCTTTTTTTCAAAAAAAAATATTTCTTCACTACTCTGCTCTAGTAAAGAAGACAGAGAAGAAAAGAATGACTTGTGAAAAAAAAGATGTTCCGGTGACTTCTCTTAAAGGCCCAGGTGAATGCCCAGTACTTGATGGAAAACGACTTCGGATAGCAATTGTTCACGCTCGATGGAATACCCGTAAGGGCACATTTTCCTTTTTTCCAGCTTTTTTTTTTTCATCACATTATTGAATTTTGTTAAGAAAAGAATGATTTCTCTTTACTCTTGCATTGAGAATTTCTTATAATTTACTGATATTTTATAAACATATATATCTATATACATTTGTTACATTTACCATTTATTTTTGTAGAAAGAGCATATAAAAAATGTAAATGTATTTACATAAATTTACGTTTATAAAAATTTTAACTGCTTGGTTTCTATTCTTTTAATTTTTAAAAATCTCCACAGCAATTATAGGTCCTCTCGTTGCTGGTGCAAAATCCAGTCTTCTCGCTGCCGGTGTTGAAGAAAAAAATATCGATATTCATTCTGTCCCTGGGAGCTGGGAGTTACCCATTGCATGCTCCAAGTATGTGTTTTTCTTACACGTATATTATTAAAAAAGAGAAGTGCAGATTTCTTCCTGAGTTAGCTACATTATCTTCAAAGACCATTTCTCTCTCACAGTACGCTACTTCACTCTCTAACCTCTGTTCTAGAATATGCTCCTCCTACCCATTTCCTGATGCCCTGATAGCGATCGGGGTCTTAATTAAAGGTGAAACTATGCACTTTGAATATATTGCAGATTCTGTTTCTCAGGGTCTAATGAAAGTTCAGCTGGATAAAAATGTGCCCATAATCTTTGGTCTTTTAACTGTTCTCTGCCAGGAACAAGCTGAAGTAAGGGCAGGAATGAAACCCGGTGGGCACAATCATGGTGAGGATTGGGGTAATGCTGCTGTAGAGCTCGGAATGATGGGGCTCAAATAATCACAAATATGATAATGCCAAGATAATTTGGTAATAACAAATTGCAACAAAATATCCACAATTAAATTGAACTAACTGTTGTCTGAAATGAAATTACTTGAAATTAAGACTTGTAAGCTATGTTAACAACAGATGTTGAAAATGTAGATAACCCCCGTGAAACTACTAACGCCATGATACCCTGATGCCAAAGATCCGGCATTTCTTCATTATAGATCTAGCTTAAAAAATTTAACATTTCTTTTAATCCATTTGGATCTCTATCTTTTTTTGTCCGCCATACTGACTTTTTCTCTTTTTTTTTCTTCGTCAATTTTTCCCATGCTTCATCTTCGTCTTCATCAGAGGCATGATCCATTTTTGATTTAACAGGTCTGATTGTTGTGCTGGTCCGGTTCGTATTTTTATCGTCCCAAGCCTGGAGTGCACCGCATATACTTGAAGCTCTAGTCCTATTGTCATTATTTGACGGGGCTTGAGAGACAGACCTGTATCTTCCAGGAAGACCCACATTACTTCGTTCTGAGGGGGCTATTGATGGTGCATAATTATTGCCTCCATACATTGAAGGTGCATAGTTATTACCTCCATAAGATGAAGGTGCATATGTAGATGCCCGGTTTAACCAGGGAACTGAATTTTGATTCATCATTGTTTGTGACCTTTGATGCATCTGTGAACTTGCAGGTCGAGGTATTTCGGGGGGTGGCTGCGGAAGACTGGCTGACTGTGGCCTTCCTTGTGCCATCATCTGCATGAAGTGCATTTGCATCTGCATAAAATGTTGCATTTGCTGTGTCATATGTATTTGTGCCTGGTCTCCTGGTGTGAGCATCATTGGAGGAGCTACAGAATTTGAACTTATTCCCGAATTTAACATATTCAACATTCCTCCAGGGGATTCATTAGTGTTTTGTCCAACTCCAATAGTGATAGGTGGTGTCTGAGCCATGAAATCACTTTGTGGAATTGGACTTCCCCGTCTCATAGCTCGTGATCTCTCTTCGGTAGCAATGACACCAACAAGGCCTCCGGGTGGAAGGCCCATCATACCTCCGCTGTTTGCAGATGATCCACCAGAAAATGCCATTGACTCTCGCTGCATTGGGCGAACAATTCCAGAGCCATAATAGGGATCTTGTGGTAAGTTCCGTGCAAATACAGGCAATCTTGGATCTATTATTCCACTAGAAGCACCAGAGCTACTACATACTTTGACACTGGAATTTTGAGAGTTGTTACGCACAGATGGCGGTTTATTCTTACTTGGAAATCCATGTGCTTGCAAGATCCCTAACGGAATTTCTTCATCCTCCTCTTCAGTATCATCGGCTTTTCCGATATTTGTTAAGTTAGGACTGCTCTGCGTGGAAAAAATATTCGGCCGATCTGTGCTATTATTGTTAGGTTCACCTATTACTTTCATCATCTGTTGTCGATATACGGCCATATGAGCTTCTTGCTTTCGGCGTTGCCTTGCAACTGCCTTCGCTTTCTCGAGCTCATGTTCATCTTCTCCATCATCTTCATAACCTTCTTCATCATCTCCATCTTCTTCGGATTTAATTTCTCCGGTACCCCTAAGTCGTTCCTGGTCTTGCTTGTAACGTTCAAACTGTGCTGGTGTCATAACTTTAGTATAGGGTGTTCGTGATTTAGGTGGGGAAACAGATCTTTCTTGATATCTTTGTGCAAGGTTTGCACGATCTACAATAGAGCTATCGAATATATTTTCGTTTGATAATGTACGTTTTGTTGAAATACTTTCACCTGATTGATTTAAAGATTCCGCTGTCCAACGTCCAACATTTTGTTTTCGAGAAGAAGGCGGTGCAGTCCAATCGCCTTGCGCATCTGAAGATTGTTCATTTAATTGTCGACTTGCATTGATAGAATCTTGTAAAAGCTTTGCATCTTCATCGCAAGGGTGTAGATTGTTTTCATTCTCAGATCTCCTTTCATGACTTACACTTCTACTTCGTATACCATTCTCTTGAGGCTTGATAAATCTGTTCTCACTTGTTGTGGATGTTGCAGGACTCGTGACTCGAGGTGGGACATAGGGAGGAACAAGTGGAGATCTAGGCGAGTGACGAGAAGCGACTGGAGAGGGACTAGCTCCCACCATCAAGCCTTGAGCAGATCGCTGACCACTCCAAGCATCTGTGAAACGCTCAATTTTCTTATTTTTTTCTAAATCAAGTGGGACGGGGTATGCTCGAATTTGATTTTGTGGCCAGGAAGAATCCTAAAAATATTAATTTGGCTGACTAAAAGAACTTTCGCTATAATTAAAATACCTGGTTTTTGTCTTTTCTGCCGGTTTCTAGACTCGAAGTTACTCTTCTCTCGTATATCGGCATTATTTGGGAATAAGAGTTATCATTATCTCTCTCGTAGCATTTTGGTGGAATTGTAGTGCTTGTATGGCTGGTGGCTGTCCCTGGTCTTTGTCTTACTCCATTTCCTTCTTCATCGCTCCGATCACTTGGTGATGGAGGAAGATCTTTACTAGTTGACGTTTTTACCTTGCCCCAGGACATAGCGTATCCAGCAGTCTTTAAAGAAAATGTAGTTGATTTTCTAGGAGCGGGAGGAGGAGGAATATCTGTGAATGGCTTGTCGTGTGGGGACGTCCATTCTTGCCCTTGTGTATTATCTGTGGATGATGGAACAGTAGAGACAGCGCTAAGTCGAGAAGAATTATCTGTTACTGATGTCAACGTATTGGAAGCACCGCTACTATTACACTGTGTCAGTTATCAAGATTGATTTATAAATAGCCAAAGCCACCTAAGACATGACTCACTGGTTACTTCCGGTATTTTCAAATAGGTTGTCATCTTCGATTTGAACAGTATTTGTACGTCCAGATATTGAATGTGTAGTCCTTGAAAACCTTATCCCAGCATCGAAAGACTTTCCTGCTCTCTCAGACCGGTCAAAAACCTTAAAAGATTGTTCGATTACAGGTGGAGGCTTTTCTGTAATGTTTTCAGGAGGGATTATGGTCTTTCGCCGCCCGAAACCCTTGGGAAACTTAGGCATGTAGCTTAAACCTGGCCAAGAGAGGGACCTTTCCTGCGTTCATCTGAGACTCTAGCCTAGCTGCTTTTTGAAATTTCTTCGATATATTCTAGGAAGATGTTTTCTTGTCTTACGGTACGATTTAAAGGAAGTTATACATGTAAAAAGCTCGGAACTAACACGTCGTGCCAGAAAATTTATATTCGGTAGCGAAAAATAAAATTGTTGCAATGCAAGAAAATTGCTGTCTTTATAATAGCGAGTAAATAATTAGGAATAAATTAACAGGTAATTCCTATGAAGAATGTCAATGTTAGATAATGATTCCAGCAAGAAAAGATTTTTGAAACATCCAACACAGAGTTTCCGGCAAAAAGTTCTCGGCGAAGAAGTTCGGGTGATTATTTTGAAAGCCAACTATATTTCTTTTCGGTGTAAGATTCCTTCACATCTTCGTGTTCATCATTCGTAGCTGATCATGGACCATTAATCAAAAACACGTATGTTATTGTGGAGAAAGACTAATGAAAAGTTTTGATGTGTTCTAGGAAGATACCGCTAACATTTTTATTCACGTAATTATTAAAAAAAAACGTGTTTTGGTGTACTTTTCTCAGAGTTAGACATGCAGCTGAAGATTGGTATAACACTCTCAAATGAGATTGATTCTCTATTTTTTCTGCATGCCAAGTAATGGATTTGTCTAGTCATAAACAAAGATGGACTGAGTTCCCAATCCAGCGAGCGAGCGGCCTGGTTGATTTCGTGTCTATCGTAGAATAATGTAAAAAAGGTACTTACCAAGGAAAAAAGGAGCTATTTTGGCCCAGTGACGAGATAACAAATAAACAAAGAATAGAAAGGAGGATGAGTATATTGTATGACCTTGATGAAGATTCAAGAAATGAAGAATCCGAAGGCGCAAAGAGCTAAGAGCGTTTGTAACTTTTAGGAGGGAAGTTGTGATGTTTCTATTTCTTTGTCGACAGGGTCCCCTGCATCAGCAGAAACTGATATGTTGAGCTAGGACAGATTAGGCCATGGGAAGTCTTAACATATATCCATGAAGGGAACAATATACATTAATGTATATAATATATATTTATGTGATTGTAATGCTTCATGTATTCATCATTTTACACATAGACAAGACACCACACATAAAAATATCTACACTGAGACAAATCGGTTGCTATTTTCAATCCGACCAGCAGCGGAGCGATGAAGTATAATGGTTTAGGACTTAGTAATCCGATCAGAGGCCAAGAAGAGTTAGACACTTGTATCCATCCGCATCACCCTAACAACGTAATACCCGGCGCCACCAGACGTGCGCAAATCATCACTGTATAAACAGAAGGGCACAAGTTAAACACGACCAAAGAGGTTAGAGTTGGCTACACATTATCCTAAAATACACTAAATCCCTTCCCTCTTGGCCTCGTGGGGGATGCGCAGGCATGTGATATTTTATTTTCATCCCGCCACGCTACTTACCACAGATGATTCTCAGCCGGGACAAGAGAAAGATAGAATATTTCGAAACCTAATGCAAGTCTGTGAAAAGACAAAAAAGCCCCGATCCTCGCTCGTATTTATCTGTGACCATGCTATTTGTTATGAGTGATTCAAGAGACTGTCACTCGCTCACTTCATTTTCCCTTTGGAACTTTCCAGATGGCCCCTCCGCTCACGGATGAATATTGGAAAAAGGATTGAAGCTTGATGACTACGACGACGACGACGACGATGACGATGACGGCGTCAACAAGCAGATTAACCACTATTCATGGCGCTAGACAGCCCAAATTAGAATTAGGTAAATTATTTATATCCCCGATATATTGGATCTGAACTTTAAATACAAAAGTAGGTTGGTCATAAACTATACGTCGTTGTAAAAAATTCAGTCCAATGGATGGATTTACTTACGAAAACGATCAAGTAGCATCACAATTACATTGTATCATCTCCGACTGAATCTCCGCAGGAACCGGGGCGCTCATACCTCGCTCACCATCACTCCCCTGCTATCCCCTGCCTAATAATGACTCATTCCCTGCAGAAAAGATGACAGTAATGATAGACACCCATAGAAGTCTGCCTGCTTAGCTCTAAAGCACTATTGTACGGACGAGCATGCAGCATGTTGATTCTGGGTTGAGAAAATTCGTTATCCGCTCTTGTCTTCTCCTGCTCCCGAGCTGTGATATAAGTGAAACCCATAATCAGACGCAATAACGATATGTATTTTATTTCAAAAAAATACGATTCGTTTCTATATTTTGGTTTGTAAAGAATGAGCTTGGTAAATTGAAAATTAGACTCTAGTACGATCACTCTACGGTGCGTGCATCTGTTGTTAGTTGGTCACGATAAGTCGAGCCATAACAAGTGGCAGTTAACAAAAAAGAATAAGAGTGCGGAGGCTGGGCGATGAATGCTAATGGCACGAGAAGTGTAAAAGAATGTTTATTGCCTTAGGTAAGCATTTCAGCGTAAAATGTATCCCTTTCGTAGCCAATTGTCTCCCACTAAGCCTAGTCTAGACCCACTCTAATTCCTCTGCTGCACCCGAATCGGCATGGGTGTTTTCAGGAATATTATCGGATAAAGTTATGAGAAGTAGAATCGAGAGCCTTTAGATCAGAAACAGAATCAAAATCAATTAGAGCATCAACGATATCTTTGATAAGATTGGAATCAATTTGTTAATTTTAAATTACCTACTTTGACAACACGTGAATTGCTGCCAAACAATATAAAAGCAGATCATAGAATTATACCGATCGTCCAAGAAGAGTCTAAGCACCTGAGTCAGGAGATGGTTGATACCTATAAATTTACTGTTAGTGGAGGCAAGTCTAGATTATCAAGAAAAAGCGATTGCACCTCGTAGTAGGGATGGAATTACAGAATTATGTTATTCGGATGTAGTTCATACGTAAACAATCACTACGATGCAATTTCATCAATTATATATATATCACGTGACTCATTTATATTCTGATTCTTTTCGTGTTGAAATTTGTGGAGGCTGGCTGCTGTTACAAAAACTGATTCTTAAGCTAGATTTCTAAGATCTCTCCCACATAAGCTCGATAAGTTACTCCAAACTTCTGACTCATCTTACTTGCATACACGCTCCATAACCTTATTTCAATATCCTCGATGCTGTAATAACTAATATAAAAGTTATCAAATCTAACTTTTATTACATAATGACACAAATTTACCCAGTGATTCATGTAATAATGGGAATGGCTAATTAGGTGGTTGGATTTTTTCCTTCGCCTTGCATTCATCACAAAATGTATCGATTTGTTGCTTTTGCCCGAAATGAATCTGTGCCCATAGTTTTCTAGACTTTACATCAACAACAAGTTTTGTCCAGATCTAATTTAAGTACTCTGATATCTAAGTCTCAAGAACTAAGTCTAAACTCATGACAAGCATTTGAGGCCGTAAGTCTGTTCGATGGCACTTGTGAAAGCTGTATGTTTTCTGTACAGGGACTGACAACTTAGCCAAAGGCGAATGAAAAAAGTATAATTGGCTTATACAGACTAGGGGTGCTAAGGTAATCCAAATTTGATCCACACCCCCTGTTTCCATCCCCCCGCGAAATTCTTTTGCAGAAGCTTTAAATTTCATGATGTTACGACAAATGTACTGCCTGTGCCTGGTACAATAGTTTTTTGCCTTTTAAAGCAATTTACTCTTTATTTTAGAATTGAAAAAGAAATTTCTAGCATATTTAGACAATGACTAAATTTACAATGGAGGATTACTATGGTGAAGGTATATACCTTTTCTTTCACGTAAGGAAAAACAATCAACGACCTAGTTAGTTACTCATCCCGGGTGCGAGAAATGTGTGCTCTGAGCAAGGCTTTCAAGCCAACTTGCCTATTTGCACTGAATTGTAGTTAATGTAGGCGTTCGATAATTCAGCATCTACACGCAGTATCTCTCAAAGACCTTCAGCTCTCATTAAAGAGTTGGGTGGGCCGAAACGGAATCACAACTTCTTTCACTTCTAGATGGGCCTTTCTTTCTATCCTGGAAGAACCATATCTGCTTATATCCCATGACAAAAGATATTGACAACTATAATTGGAAAGAGTTGAGATATTTGGTATAAAACTCTTCTACGATGCTTAGAGAAGCCCTCGCTCGCTATATCCAATGTGTACAACACACCAGTGAGTGGATATAAAGCCTGATAATAGATGAAAGGCCGAGACACTCTCATCCTTTTAATTTCATTGATTCGTATCATCACATACTTTGTCTCTTACAGTCATATAATCCGAATTTACTTATCAGGAGAGCCATGAATTAATTGAGTAACTCAATTTCACAGTCCGTGATGTGATTGAAGACTAGGCTAGACTTGCTTGCGAATAATCGCTTTTTCTCAAAGCTTGTTTGCTATCCTCTCAGAACATTCTATTTAACCAGAGGCATTAATAGGGAAGGAAAAGGGATTTTACTTCGTGGTAGCATCTACAAATGGAATCTGAGGCATGAGTGTACCTGAAGAGAAGTTGAATCATCTAAATGAGGTTCAGTGCTGGTCGGTAGGTGTTAATTAGATGGGTCTGACTTTTCTTCGGTCAAACTTCCCAATTCGAGAGTTGATTAGTCAGGCTTCTTAAATGGTACAGTCAACATATATCATTGTGTGCATGTTTGAAACTTGATTCTTTCAAGTTGTGAGAAAGATTTCCTTTAAAAGGTAAACTACCCCCTGTAACCCCAAAATAGGCTTAGTGGTACTGGTTGACTCGATTTGGGCACCGTTTCCTGGCCAACTTTAATTGTCTGCTTTTGCTTATTTACTAACATGCGTTTATCTCTTCTATGAACCACTTCCCTTATCCGAGGATTTGTTATTCGGCATTGAACTATTCCATTTGGAGTATGATTAGTGTATACGTATCAATTATCTCATCACGTTCCATCGTGTTTGTCCAGAGAACTTTGCGTCGCGTCATTTTTTATCTCGCAAATCTGCTTGTTTTCGTCTTCCTATCCTTAATGACGTAATTATTGTCTTCGGTTAAGATTACGTTATAAAATAAACTGAAATATTTGGGAATATTATGGGAATATACGAACTATCACGTTCAACCTCGGCAACAATTTATGCCATAGTTACTCCAAATACTCGTAAAATCTTTGTAATTTTTAAATCTCAACCACTACACCTCTGCTGTATTTCATTTACGTTTTAAAAATTTGCTACAATGTATTCTTCTTCAAACAATATATTACGTCTTCGCCCAACTGAGATAGTGTTTTCAAGTCCAGAAGCCATCTTGAAATACCTCCGAGAGCTCGGTGACTTACATGGCTATACTGTAAAGAAACCAGTTCAATATCCAAATCCTGCAAACGTAGTGAGGCAGGTAAAATTTACCCTAACTGTATTATGTTTACTTGAACCAAGACGCAAAAGATTGAAAACTAGCACTATGAATCGAATCTCGCACCCATGAGTCCAAGTGACGAAAGAAGTCTGGCTCTATGAAGATGCAATGTCCTTTCTGAATCAAGACTCTAAGGTTAGACATTAAAGGAACCAAGTGGAGACAGGATGTAGTAAGTGGGGAGCATAATCATGAGCCTCATGTAGCGTGTGGTGCAGACTCTATAAATCGTATTGCAAGGCAGTCTCATCTCGTGCTCGATCAAATTGATTTGTTGAATTCTACTGAAGTTTCCACAGCAAAGATTCTTGCAAGATTGAAGCTTGCTAATCCTGAGATTAATTTTACGCCCCTAGATATCTACGACAGGAATATTCGTATTCGTACTCGATAGGAGAGCTTGAATGTGATGCCTCTAATTTCATGGTTAATGGATGTAAGCTCTGAATTCGGTTCAAGATTTATCTTTTGTTTGCTACCAAATTTCCTTCAACAGGATCCTAAAGCTAAGGACTTTTATCTACGTCAAACAAAGAATCAGGTATCGAATCGACTTCAGCGTCTTTTTTCAATACTTTCAGAAAACCTGAAAGTTTGAAAGAAAAATCCCTTTGTTATTTTTATGGACATAAATTATAAAGCAGGCCGGGTTAATCTTCCACTTCTCAACATATGTGTCGTGACTGGAAATAATCTTGTTGTTCAAATAGGCCTGGTCTTTTTATCAGGCGAGTTAGAATCAGATTACGAATGGGCACTGTATCAATTTCATGAAGTTATGGAAGAAGGGATTCAAGAACCGGCTGTTGTTGTGACAGATCGAGAAACTACCCTGATGAAGCCACTTGACCGGATGTTCCCAAACACAGCACATCTTCTCTGCCGCTGGCATGTTAACATAAATGTTCTTGCAAAGTGTAAGAAATTCTTCCCTGGGCCAGTACGAGGCGCTGATGGGGTGTATCGCCGCCATGAAGAATTTAAAGAGTTCTTAAAACAGTGGAACAGCATTCTCCTAGCAGACACTGAGTGAGCATATGTAGATCTTGTCAAGAAACTTAAGACGAAGTGACTAGTACAAGTTGTGACATACGTTTCTAACACCTGGCTCGTTTTCAAGGAGAAGTTGGTTAAATTCTGGGTTGACCAGAATTTGCTAAAAATACTGCAAGCGGAATGTGAAGGTAGAATATAAAAATGAATTTGGAGTAAGTAATCTTCCTTATTTCCTTTCACTCAGGATGTAGTGCTACTTATATACAAAATCTCCAATACTCCCATTCCATATTCATGGGTACAATTATAATTTGCTTTACCACTGTTTCATGCCCAAAACAGTGGTGACCTGCCATATACATCGATTTGTCTCAAATCTCAAATAAACCTCGTAACTACATACTACTGTAACCCTCATTAAAAACCAACATACATTTTATGTACTGTCTTGGAAAAGAGTGGTTGCTGATTGGCTATTATACATGATGTTGAATCTGAAATTCCATCCACAAATAGGAACGTATTAATGCGTTACATCTCCAAAACACTCATTTCATGGAGCACACAATAACCTTGTGTGCAAAGCTAAAACAAATTCTAAAAATTCTTAGAATATTCCAACAAATCTTCACTTTGTGCGCTTTGGCTACCTAGTGACATCCCCGATTGAAGGCTGTCATTCGGGCTTAAAAATTTATCTTCAACGTAGTACTGCTGGACTAGATGGAGTATACCAGAAGATGCAGTAATTCTGAGTCGCTCAACGAGATCGGATTCGCGATACTGCAGCAACATAAATTTACAGTCCTCGCCACCACTGCAATATACCATTACTCCAAGAAATCATTCGATTTGTAACACCATTTACCCTCGATTAAATACTGAAGGAAGCCTCCAAACTACCTACTGGGGATCTGAAACCAGTTTCATTTTGTAACTGTGTTAGAATTTGCGTACAAGAAGTAATCTATCCGCGTTTGAACTACCTTCAGGTTCTGTTTCATCAAATATACGGTCGAGCACTGCCTTAGAGGCACTTTATTGCTCATTAACCTCGACTTCAAATATTGTTGTTATGCCTAGTGCTTCAAGTTCCTCGACAGTTTATCAAAAACAAAACTTTGTAGCACAGTGTTCTCTAATCTTCATTTTTTCAAATGTCAATTGCAGGCTTTATTAAATTGGCCGCCTTTTTTCACAGCAAACTCAAACGGCTGTACCACAATTATATCCCAAGTTATTCTAACACTGTCAACTATTTAAAGTCGTTTGACTCAATCACATCTCCAAATCCAAATTTTATATGCCATATAAGCTTAGTCTTAAACTTAACAGTCAATCTTGAGTTTCTTCTTTTGGTTTTCGCTTCACCCATCTATTTTCATTTATTTCAAGTCTATTTATGTTTTTGAGTTGCTCAAGAGACTTGTTAGGTGTACTTTAAGTCATGGAATCAGCTGGATTATCATTACCATTTATTTAGTGCACGTCAACTAATTCTCATCGTTCATGCATTTGTCGAAGGGCCTTAATATCGATCATAAAACGCTTCTCCTTTGTAGAGCTAAGTTTCACATGCACACGTACAATGAGAACGAGTCTATGCAAACAACAAGGAAACCTCTGGCATGTTAAGCTGCTTCATGATTATGTTAATAGTTAAAATAATTACAAAACCAATATCGATATCAGCAACCATTTCATGTATTTCCGAAGCCAATACCGAATGTGTAACACGCTTACTGTTGGTTACTTCATTCATACTTGTTATAGCATTTCGAATATCATATCTGCACATACTTATCCAAGTGTATCTGATTGAAAGTGAGTATAAAAATTCTGGAATTTTCTAACCTCTGGCGACTCAAATTGTTGCTTGATCAGATCTATAGCATTTAGCATTTAGCATCGTTGAATCGTTTCTATTACTGATCCTATTGTAGTAGAATTGCAATGCTCTTCCAGTAAGCATAACCGACAAGGCTTTACCATAATTTTCACTACGTATTCCAATTTTTCCGCATATGTCGTGGAATGTCTCAAGCTTTTTATTTAAGAAATCGTAACGTTCCCCACCATACTCTATAGTAGCTCGTAATAGTCAAAAAAGCTAGGATATCTCTCGATACTAGTAAACAAGGGACCTCAGCGGATAAATTAACTCAATGTCAGCCTAGCAAGGACAAATTCCCCCCAACAACCCCCTCAGACAATAGACTCTTTGTTCGTCTTCCCCAAGAACACGAGTGGCGCAAGTTGTCTCCAGCAGGCAATCGTGAAGTCATGGCTAAAAAGAGTTCTATTCCACCGTCAATAATTGGAAAAATTAAGCCAGTACATACGGGATTTGCTTTAAGCCTGTCCGGTAAAGAGGCAAGAGAGGTGATTTAAAACGCAGGAAATTGTCTTTTCTAGACGGGAGCAAAGTTGGAGCCAGCCATCAACTGTTTTCCTATAATTATACCAACTGTGACAAGATCCATATAGTGGTACATGAAAAAATGGTAATAAGCAGCTCCATGGTCACTGACGAGGTTGATCGAGCTTACTCTATTCGGCCAGCTCATGTTAAGTTTATGGCAAAAATAAAGAAGAGGCACCACATAGAAAATGGATGGCTTACTTCACAAAAGCACTTCGTTCCGGATCCAGGGTATTTGACGAATCTGGAATCGCAAGAAAATTTAAAAGATAACAACCTTTAGAATTCTGAAAAAGATGCTACGGCCATCACCCCACAAAGAATTGCTCCAGAGCACCTTCATGTGGAAACTGCGGCTCAGCTAACTACTCAGAGGATATGTGCAGGGCTACAACTAAGTGCAGAGACTGTGGAGGTCCATATCGGTCAGAGAGTCGTAGATGTCTCGCACGTCCAACTTGTGCGGGTACACCTTCAAAGGAGTCAATGAAGATAGACCGTCAAGTAGGAGAAAGAGAATATCAAGCTGTACTCCATGCTAAAGCTGCCGAAATTAACAAGGTAGATCCAACAATTAATCAAGTTTCCGACAACATCACAGCGTCTCCTACCGAAATTTAGACTGGCGACGCCATGCGGCTACGAAGGGCAATCAAAGTGTTTACCATCCCCTCCAAGACGTGCTTAATTTTATGTCAATCAACGTCGGAAGAGGGGGAACCACGCAGGAAATTGCACAAGCTCGTGCCTACGAACTTAGGATAGATGTCTTGTTGATACAAGAACCTTGGTGGTCTGAACGTACTAAGACACACCCATTTTGTGACCTTCATTCTCCTTTTGGTGGAAAAAGTGTTAGACCTAGAGCGGCTACATATATTAGAAAAGACCCGAAGAGGATTAGCTCAAGAAAATGGTACCCACGCTCGCCAACAGATGATTACTGTTGGGTCGAAGTAAACGAGCTAATGTTTTTAAACGTCTATAAAGCACCACATGATCCCTGTGCTGTACAGTCACTTCAGAATGGACACCTTCTCCTAGAGCTAAAGCAATTGGAGACTTTAACTCAGTTTACTTGGCAACCCAACGCAAATAACTTCTACGACCATGGGGAGGAAATATATAGATGGGCAGAGGTGCATGCACTAACCTGCCATGTAATTGGCGAACCGACACATCGTACCGGAAATACTCTCGACTTAGCCTGGACAAATGTAAAGAATACAATGGCTTGGGTCTGCAAAGAAGAATGCATGACCAGAGACCAACTTCCAATGTGTGGCTTCGTTCCTAATCATAAAGCGGCGATAGTAAATTCGCTTTTTTTTTTGAGAGGAAACTCCGAGTATCAAAGGAGAAAGTACCTGTATAATGATATAATGACTAAAACTAACCATGTGCTATGTAATATTTGATGAGTAACAAATATGATGTATAATGATATTTCTTTATAACGATATAAATAGGGGTAATTAGTCAAATGTATATAAAGTCCCATCTTTTGGTAGGAGAGAAGAAAGAAAAGGGAGGAAAGAAAGGAGATTATTTTACAAATACCATTACTGGCTTAAAAAGCTTGTATTGTAGAATCCATTAGTGTATTCCGAAAGTACCTTAGTTTATTCGGGTAGTCTCGCAATGGCTTTCCCCGATCACTACTTAAAGTACGATACAGGAGACGGAAAAATCTGCTAAGGACATATGCTGGGCTTTAAATAATTCTCTGAAAGCAGTAGGGAGGCGACCTAATAAGAAACGTGAAAGAAGAGCTCCCGGTGGACGCCCGAATGTAAGTTTGCTCACTTAGACTACCAAGTAGTAGTGGAAGATTCGGAGCGTAACAAGCGGGCGAAGACATTTAGAAGTACAGTTGCCTCAGCAAAAAATAAGCACTGGAAAAGTAAGTCAGAAGACTTGAAATTCTCTCATGATGCGTACAAGCTAATGCGGTGGGCGGCACCTCGATTCTCCAACATCACCACCCCCCTTCGACATGAAGGTCAATTTATAGCAGACCAGTCAGACCGCGCAATAATTCTCAGGGATTGTCTACTATCACGTTTTTCGGCATCCGATGACCTCCCTTTCTGCATACTATTAGGATAGCCACGAATTCCTTGGTTAGACGAACTAACGGAGCTCGAAGTAAGGACTTGTACCATTGGAGGTGATAACACTAGCCTAGGAGTGGACGGGATCTCCGTCGAGTTACTAGCAACTTACTGGAAAAATATAGGACTTTATGTGACTCAATTCTTTCGTGCCTGTCTCTGACTTGGCTATCACCCGACCTGTTTTAAACTCGCAGAAATAGTTTTTCTATCAAAACCAAGGCGCGAACCTTCATAAGTTAAAGGGTGGAGACCTATTGCGCTATTTCCTTGTCTAAGAAAAGGGCTAGAGAGGCTTTTGGCAAAGAGAATGGCTCACCTCGCCATAATTACAGAGACTGCAGGTCAGCCGCAGTTTTGAGCATTTCTCAAACGTTCGGTAACGGATTTCGTTTCTTGTGTGGTACATGACGTTGAGGAGGCCAAAACACAAGGCTAGGCTTCTACACTTGTAACGCAAGATGTGGAAGGGGCGTTTGATGCCATATTACATAATAGACTTATTTGGCTGATACAAACTCAAGGATGGCCCAACTCAATCCTCGGATCGACTAAATCGTTTCTTGAGAAACGTAGAGTACAAGTGCGTTTTCAAAGAGGGTTAAAAGAAGCTAAAGAGTTAAAATGTGGTGTTCCTCAGGGATCACCCATCTCTCCCCTATTCTTCCTTCTATACATGGCAGGACCAATGAAGAACGAGAACACCATCTGTCGCTTCAGCTGTGCGGACGATATCAGAATTTTAGGCTTCGGTAGGACAGTTGAGAAGTCAGCAGATGTAGCTCAGAGAGAGGTTGATAGTCTCACGAATTGGGCAGATGAAAATGCAGTCTTATTTAACGCCAATAAGACAGAGGTAGTTCAGTTTCCTGGACGTAAACGAGAAGAACCTGTAGGAATTAGGGTGAAGGGGGAAAATATTTGGCCGGCTGAACATTTCCGTTGGCTAGGCGTTCAACTCGACTCTCATCTTTCATTCAAGCACCATGTAACAACCTGAAGTGCTAAGGCACTTAGTTTAGCCCATCATATGCGGCGATTAAACTCTGTACAAAAAGGAGCAGCGCCAAAAGCATTGATAACAGCAGTTGATGCGTGCATAGTGCTGGTGGCAACTTTTGGAGCTGAAGTGTGGTGGCCAGGTGTAACGGCTGATTAGCCGATTAAAACCTGTAGCATACGCTTTCTATCGTATGCCCCAGAATTATTAGAAGATTCGAGGAGGTTCAAAATTATGGAACATCTTGGAATCTTCTTCGCAGCCTAATGGTAATAAGGCAGCCAAAGATAGGACAGCTGAGATACCCATGTAGAAACTAACGGAACATTCTCGAAGATACTCGACGGAATGAACTTCTAATGGTTGTGACTAGAGGTACCTCTGACAGAAAGATAAATACTTAGCGTGTATGTAGTTTTGTAGACCATAATTAGATTATTAATTTACCATCATTTAACTGAAAGCCCATTGCTTTTATTACCTGATCTGTTACACCAGGATTGTCTAGACCAAGTGCAAATGGGACCGTAAGACCTCCTAAAACCTTTCATTGTGGATTAATTAATAAGGTCTTATATATGGCCCTGAGAATTCACTGCCAATGTGGAGAACTACGTCAAACGTGGCTTTATACAGAGGAGGAGGATTTCCCTCAGCTCACATTCTTTTAGAAGGCTATCACCTACGTCTTGCCGCTCGTCTCAACACTCTCGATGATCGACACTCACTTCGTATGAGAGCGAATTTTTGCCCTAGTGTGGGCACCTTAAAATATAAAACAAGATCAAGACTATCAAAAAAACCAGAAACACAGTTGTCTCGAATCCAATGTGCTTTCCGTCGACTTCCACAAGGAGAAGCCACAAATCCACTTCACGCTCCCTAATACTAGGGTTGAAGACTGATGGCATTCAAAGGTATCAACAATGTTTATGCACAATAAATCCTGCAGACATATGTGCATACTCAGACGGATCCTCAGAAGGCCTCAGACGCTCATCCTGGGGATTTGTTCTTCAACGAGGGGGTATAACTTTCCAGAAGGGAAATGGCACATTATACGATAGAGAAGTATTTGATGCAGAAATTTTTGGGGCAACTATGTCGCTTCGAACTGCTTTGTCCGTGAGACGAAATACTGAGAAAATTTTTATTCTCCTCGATAACCAGGCCGCAGTGATTGCTCTATCTACTGGAAAATCAACATCCAATATCCGCCTCACTAACCTTTTCCACAATTTAGCGAAATACATAAATGCAGAATTTAGATGGGTGCCAGGTCACTCTAGAATATGTGGGAATGAAGAAGCGGACGCGGAAGCCCGAGCTGCGTTGAAAAATTTGTCGGGACACACTCAGCCAGGCCTAATCACTCTATCCAACCTACGTCGGCTTATACAGTATCAACGGCAACAACTGGTAGAAAAATGGTGGTCCGAAGTTTGTCCAGCTGGATATCAAGACTTGGACCTAGAAATGCGCTGTAGGAAGCCACCTGGTCTAGCTCTACCATGGCGGCTACTCTATAATCTATTAGTTGCCAGAGCTGGGTATGGTGACTTTGCGACCTATCATCGTCATTTAAAGCATGTAGACGCCAACCTTGAATGCGTCTGTGGATAGGAGACTTCTCCCACCCACTTTACTCGTTGTCGAAGGCACGCAAATCAAATGCGTAAACCCCGGAATGATATGACAATTGATACCTTTAGAAGAAAACTCCTTGGGTATAATTGCAAGAAATTTGCAGAATTTGCACAAATTACAGGTTGTTTCAACAATTGTCCGACTCATCCTCTGCTGTACGTGAGGGGAGTTATTAATTAAATGCCAGGAAAGAAAATGGCGGTTTAGAACTTGATGTGAGAAATGCTGGGCTAATCCTTATTTTGTTTCTTTCATTTTTTTCCCTCTGTTTCTTTCATTGATATATTTTCTTATTTTTCTTACATTTTATGTAAATAACGGGTGAGGCATTGCCTGAGGCCATGATCCCTACCGGCTCCGCCGGTTCTGAACCCAAAGTGGACACAAGGCTTATGCCTAGGACCTTAAATAGAATAAATATAAAACAGCTAAGAAGCCCGGAAAGGATGGTCGTAGTACCTCGACTTAGCAAGAATGTTTAATCCTTATTACATGTTAGTAAGCGCATAGAATTAAAATGTGCCGTGTTTTACAGTTCACCGCTTCCGAGTTCATTCAGGTGGGGTTATGTCCACCCTACTTCAAGGAGCTAGCCACACTTTCCCCTAGTTAACCCCACTCACTCTAACTAGAAACTGTTTCAGTCATGAATTGCTGACTAAGCCGTACATTATCACATTATCTCGATCAGCAGGTATTTAGGTATTGTTGGTGCCTATGTCACTGATTTCTATCGCTGGTCAGATTAAGTGTTAATTGATGTTGCTCAATACATTAAATCAAAGTAATACAGTAAATTATTTGATTTTTTTGTCAAAAATCGGATTTTGTTAGAAACCTAGGTTCATCGGCGGATAACTAAATAATAAGCGCTCTACCTACGACGCTAAATATCGGCTTTGTCCGAGCAGTTAGGGATATACCCAAGAGAATTTCCACTGATTAACCCTAACTCATATAAGAAGCAATTCAAAAACAATATTTCACCAAAATGAATCAAATACCAGCTAAAAAGCGATCTATCTTCAGTAAGCAAGCATTCACGAAGGTGAATGTGGCAAAGGATCCAGTTGACTTTTTCAGTTGTGCAAAAAAAGTTTATCCACGACTTCTAGAGGAGGAGGAACGAAAGCGTCAAAGTAAGATTAAACGAAAAGTGCGCGAAAATTCAAAAGAGAATGAGGATTTCAAGAATAATGTTTCAGACGAGAATAAGATCATTACAAGCCCCCTCAAAGGATTCGTGGATCATACTTACAATGAAGGCAGCTCCCATAGGTAGATACAAACACATAAGAGTAAGGACCATTGTTAATTTTTGGTATTAGTTCGTTTTTATCATTGCATGAGGAGAGCGGTAAATCTGGAAGCCCAAGTAACTGTGACAACAAAGACTCGCCACGTTTTCATGACGTAAAATCTTCGCAAAATCTATCAGTCAAAAAGCGCAAACTGTTAAGTCATGATGAGACGCCATCCAAATCCATCATTGATCTTGAAAAGGCGTCTCCAAACCCAATTATAAGTCTTGAAAGTGATGACGAAGAGATATCTCAGAGCACACTCGATCCTTTTGAAAATGATATATCTTACCCTCCACTATCCCAAAGTCTCCCTACTGAACGCCAACCTGATAAGACAGATGAAGAATATCCCGAATTTATACAACAAGCGCGAGAACGTGAGAAATTAAAAGCAAAACAGCGCTTAATTGCGGCTAGCTACATTGGGCAACAAAACAAAACCTCAGAAGAAAACGTTAATGATATATTTGACTCAGAGCCCAAGTCAGCTATAGAAATAGATCCTACGGTTGAACTGCTGATCACGTCTGAGCTTGAAGGTACCCGTCCATTAAGAGTAAAAAGAAAATTATCACAACGTCTGAAAGAGGCAAGACTTACATGGTGTGAAAAACAACACATTAGAACGGATAAATTGGGTAGACCTCTTGAAGAGGCTATTTTTTTAACATGGCGAGGTAAGCGTCTCTTTGATGTAACAACTTGTGGATCTCTTGGCTTGAAAGTCGATAATGGTAGAACATTATCGCCAGGTAAGAACGGGCTTGGACCTAACGGCAATATCCATCTAGAAGCTTGGACTGAAGATACACTTAGAGCTAAAGAAGAGAAGGACTCAGAAAATCGAGGAAATGAGAGTGAGAATGAATCCAAACCCGATATAGATAATGACCCTATTTGCAAGCTCATCCTAAAAGCTAAAGATATGGAACCATGGAAGATTTTGGTACGGCCAACAACAACCGTCAGCAAGATGATAGAAGCATTTCGCAAAGCAAAGGCTATTCCTGAAAGTACAAAGATCTCATTACATTTTGATGGTGACTTACTAGACCCCAAATCTACTATTGAAGATACAGAGCTTGGTGACGTAGAAAATGTAGATACTGTCGAAGTTTATCTTAAGGGATAAAACTAGATAATTCCTTAAACACTTAAACCTACTTCTTGGCTAGATTTATTTCTTGAGTGAGTTAATCATTTTGAGCCAATGTTATTTGACTTTATCAATCATATTAACTTAACGACAGTCAATCTATTATCATTTGATAAAAAAATTTTCCTTATTTCCTAAATACTTAATCATGGTTGCATGAACTAATTACCTGTTTTTTTTTTTTTTTTCAAAAAAAAAAGCACGAAAATCATCTCCAATATATTTTCCATCACTAATCAAAAGTTAGATCGAATCAAATGATTTCGCAATGTCAGATCTTCAACTGTTTTGCTAGTCAGAAGACTTAGCGAAGCCTATCTTTTTTTATCAACTTCATAAACACAAATAAGTCAAAAATCTGTTCGTCCGTATAATTAATTATTTTAGAATCCAAATATGTATTTTTATAGATTGTTATTAGTGAGATTACTCGTTTTAAAGAATATGGGGAAGATAGGGGGGAGGAGTTGATGTAATGATTAACAACTGGCTACAACGAGACCTGCTAAATTTGACATCGCTAAAATGTCTCACAACAAAATTCAAACCTCGGAATATGTTGTAGCTCTGCCAGACTAAGAATGGATTGTAAGTTTAAGCATCTAATGTCCGCGCCATGTGAAAATTGCTCATCACTCAAGCGCTTTATTATTACAAGACTAAATTAATTTGTATAATAAAATTATCCTAATCTAAACATTCATTACATAATTTGAGCTTCTACCGCTGATGATTGTTTCTCTTTCTCAATGTCTTCGCACAAAGTTGCTATTTCAACGTCATCAAAGGGATCAATTGGATCAATTCGAACCCATTCCCTTGCTCCTGTTGTCTTACAAAAATGGAGCTGACGTTGAAGTTCGAGTGTTGGTTGTGCTTCCTTGGTATTTCCCTTGGAAATTGCCTTCCCTGCTTTATTCAGTGACGCCCTGGAATTTCTAGGGAGAATTTCTATTAATATGGGATTTTGGGAAGCCAAGTAAGGGGCCTATGAGCTCTGGATTGTGCTAGAGACTTATTTATTTCTTCTTAAAATGTCTTAGAGTTAAGTGGAGTGAGTGGCTGGTCGGCTAGATATTTGCGAGATCTGTAATATAAATTTTGTGTTCTATCGGCAGAGGCCACGAACCCGATAACCTGACAGAATTTCTCAATCTGGCATTTTTTCTGCCTTAATCTAGTGATATACACCGATTAAGTGCCCCCCCCCCTTCTTGCCGGGTGAAGCATCACCAGTACATAGAGATTCCTAATTTGGTAAGGTATTTTGACATGAGAAGTGAAATAGGGAGTAAGATCCATGTGTTGTAGCTCATGTGAGGAGTAACGGAGAAGTCGATATGTTGTGCTGATTGCAGGACCACATAAATTCAATTAAGATACACTAGCCATGACCATCGAGAATAGGAAAAGTGGTTTTTGAAAAAAATTTGCTTTTGTCATTCTAGTCCTAAAGAATTTGATAACTATTCCTTCATGGCAAGTTCTTAGGAATTCATTCTAAATAGTGATGTAGAATCTTCAGTGTATATTATTATGGTTGACTATATCTGATGTGCGCCCGGTTACTAGGTGCTTTAGCTTATACGTTGTATTAGATTTATAGTCGGCAACCTAGCTCAATCTTTCGATTAATTCAAGATTTTCGCTCGGAAAAAGGATAAAGTTTTTGCGAGAGAGCACCATTTTGAGACTAAGGAACAAACTGAAAGCACTTGAAATTTGAGCTAACTTTCCAAATCTTCCATTTCTTCTTTCAACAACTCAATTGATGTGGTAGTTATGTCTTTATTTGTCAATAACGACACCTAACGAGAAGTTGCCCAATTTTTTTCTGCATCAATCAATCTACATTCCAGCGACGGATTCCAAAATGCAGAGTCCCAATCTTTTTACATTCATATTTGGACAATAATAAGATTTTATCATCCATTGATGAAGGTACTTTCTTAAGATATGTCGAAAACCTGTGGAACTAGGGATTCCTTGTACAAAAAAAGTAATATTCCAGGCTGTGGTAAGTGTTTGAGGATCACACACTATTCCAATAGCCACCTGGCCACCTTAAAAAAACATAGCTAAAAAGATGGCTCAAGAACTAGAGAGGTATAGAATTCATAAGCGTCGCACAAAGCCAAATGATTAATGGCGTATTGAAACCCACGCTCCCCGAGTCATCGCCAATTAGCTCAATCAATTTCGAGGATTTTTCGGGGATATCACGATCCTTCGTAGTTGTCACGGTTGGTCGTAGATTAGATACTACTGAGCAACTGTATTGTGTGATATCAAAGCAAAGCAAATCCTTACATCAAAGATCTATTTGAGTTTAAGCGAAAGTGCTCCCCTGCTGCAGCATTTTCGGTATCCAAACTTTAATCTCGAATTGAAAAGTGAAAGATCACCTTCAGCAAGCTTTATCAATTAGACTTTTTTGTTAACTTCCAGGTTTGGCGTATTTTTATTGGGGATGTCAGTCCTAAAGAAATGGACCTGTTGGGAGGAGAACTAATTTTAAGTAACAGTTAACTAGGACATAAGGAGAATGAGGTATGATAGTGATATATAAATCCAATAACTAAAGTTTTGATAGTAAATAAAAATTACGAAGCTAGAGAATGAGTTATTCTAGGAGGCCAGCTTCATATATTCATCAAACCTATTTAGCACAGCTAAAATACAAATATAATGAACAACAAATCTTGATGAATGGCATTTCATCTGATTTCAGTTACTACTTTATGATACTGAGCCCAATAGAAGCAACAAGGATAGTCTGGTCAAACAGGATGCCCAGAATAATACCGGACAAAAAAATGACAACAAGATGAGCTATGCTGTAGTCAAAAAACTTGCGGCTTCAATTAGGTCCACAATGGTGACTGACTGGTGGAACACCCATTCCCATAATAAATATAAAATTCTCAATATCGGTATCGATCACACAGGTAGACCACCTAAAGAGCTCCAAATTGAAAGAAAGATTAGAGGTTTACTAATCGGTCGGGACATGGTGATTTTAAATCATACCGCGAAAGGTTTGTCCAAGAGACTTACGAGAGCTGCACCTGTGGGGCAGATAAAATTCCGATACATTTCTTTTTTTTGTAGGCAAACGAAAAACAAAGCTAAACGTGAAGTAAGCAAGCGAAGACCACGAGAGGCGATAGATTGGCTCTTAGGCACGCCCCAGGGCGCAATGGCTTTTAGCTGTATTATGAAAGAAGTGTAAGGATGTTTTTATTGAGTTGGTTGAAATAGTTAGTTAATGTGGGAATTTCCCACACACTCCTAGATATAAATCAGAGCGAGTCATGAGATAGAAAGGGTCACTTGTAAATTTTTAGTCATTAGATATTAGCTGTTGCTGTATTAAACAGCACGTCTTACGCCCCACGGGAGGCTTTAAGGCCACTGCCATGAGGTGGTTCAGCCGTAGACGTTAAATGAAATGAAATCAAATCAAACCTTTGAATTAGGCAATGGCGGAATCTTCACCCACGGCGGTGGGCTAGGGTTCCGTTTGTGAAATTCCGAGTGCCTTTCGTAGCCTCTAAAGTCAGACTCTGGTTACCAGAAGGGCACATCATCTTTTTTTCACTTGATAAGGAAAATAAGATCATCATCTTCATCACAGATATCTAAAATTTTTTCGAAAACTCTTCTCTCTGTGAAATTTCTATCACAATCTCTTTCGGCTACTCGTCCATCTACGCCACAACGTTCTTCATCATTGATGGAGGATTGGTTGAGATCACGGGTTCTATTCATGGTAGAACTAGAGAAGTGTTAAAAATAACCTCGTATGAATCTCCTATAAAAGTTTGAGAAAACAATAGGTTCTTTGACAGATAATGGTTCCTTCCAATCCAAAATTTCCATGCTATGTTCATTTGTAGAGATAACCATCTCAAGATACTTGATTTTTGAGGTACAAAACTAGGATCTAGCGATATCGATTTGTAATCCTGCATAGCTGAGTCGACGTATTACTTCATCTACATTTTTGACATGTTCTTCCTTGGTTTCAGAATAAATTAAAGCCTCATCCAAATATTTCCTGTAGTAACTGTCGAGTGTACAATTTAAGGTGTGATTGATGTATTTCCGAAAAGTTACAGGAGCAATGCAAAGGCCGAATGGTGTTGCCAAAATCTCATTTAAGCCAAATCGTGTGGTGAATGCGGTCATCTATTCGTATCCTTGGGTATTACGGATGCGATTGAAAGCAATAATAACATCTAGTTTGGTGTGATATTTAGCACTTGAGATGGAATATAAGGTCTCACGGATGAGGGAAAAAGGATATCAGGTTTTAATAATAACATCATTTAGGCCACTATATTCTCAGAAAAATCGTATTCCCCCAGATGTTTTAGCAGCGGAGAGAATTAAGCGTAACAGCTAGCAAGGAAGATTCACGTATGAAACCTTTAGCTATAATATCATTGATCCATTTCTTTGCACAAAGTAGGTCTGCTTGTGAGAAGGGCCTATTTCTATGATATGGTCCTTGTTTAAAAGGAAAAAGTTCAATTTTATGGTCTCATGGACGATATGGTGGGAGAGTGTTCACATTTTTATGGTAGAAAGTGTTGGGCATGAAGATGGAATCGAGAGGCTGTTCAGCTTTTATGGCATCAATCGTTAATTTATATTTATTTCGGGGAAGTTTATTGATATCACTCTGCATGCCTATCAACGTAAAAGCTCCAAGAATCAGGGATACCGGGGCTCGAAGAAATTTGGAAGTCAAAAAAGTCAGTGTTAACTTCAGAGGTATGAAAGATCTATTGTGTTTTATTAGTTAATTTATTGGAGATATCAGAGTTAATAAAAATATGCTCATTTTCATAACAAACCTGAACGGTAGTTTAAAGTGAATTGTGTTTAGCAGGTATTGATTGGATTTTATCTGACAAATAGATCATTGTAGCTGGCCCTACTTGATGAGAAGGATTGGATTGTGGGTGCTTTCAATGGAGACAGTGGTATCGGCAAGACAGAGAACTAACAAAGAAGGAGAGAATCTCTGAGTGTTACCCAACTTGCAACCGGAAAGTAAAGAAATGCGTTATAGAAGCTTTCGTAGCGCCTTTGGCCAAGCGAATAGATCGTGGAGTTTAAAGTGATTAGCTCCAATCCTAAAATGGTTAACAATAGAATCTTTGTCAGCAATACAGTGCAGCCACTATCAATCAAACTTATTTAAGAAACATCACTAGATCTTTTATGCGCAGGTTAGACAGGGAAGAAGGAAGAAGCATTGAATTTGAAGAACTAGTTATGCATAACTCTAAACTTGAATTGTCCATTTAAATCGCTAGGATAGACTCGTCTTCATCGCCACAATCAACTTCCTCTGAGGCTGTGCTCGACCGTACATTTGATGAAGCAGAGCCTGAAAACAATTAAAAAGCGGATAGATTTTTCCTTGTACTTGATACTGGCTCTCATGAAATTCCTCCTGGGGCCCCTATTGGCCTTCCTTTACCTTTAACAGCTGCGGGTTGGAGAATCATTTAATGAGCACAAGCTTCTTCATCTTGTTACAGTTGTCCGAGAAGCTAAAGAGGATGTATGTCTCTTAATAAATTTGTACCATGATTTTGCTTTCGTTCAAAGATCTTAAGGAAGTAAAGAACACCAGGTGCTACAGTAATATCTCGAGTGCCCAGAATTGCTGCTTTTTTTGGTATACACCATCTAGTCCAGCAGTACTACGATGAAGATAAATTTTAAACCCTAAATGATAGCCTTCAAACGTAGAAGTCACCAGGTAGTCGATGTCAACCAAAAGTTTAGACAACTTCTCCCTGAAAACGAATAAAATTTTGAGAGACGTATGTGACAGCTGGAACTTGCCACTTCGTCTTAAACATCTCGACCGAATCTACATTTGCTCTCAGTGTCTGCCAGGAGAATGCTGCTCCACTGTTTCAAGAACTCTCTAAATTCTTCATGGCGACGACGCAATATTTCTGCTCTAGACGACACAATTTAATTCGTTGGTGGGGTCTTAAACATTCTGCAGTTACTTCATGATCAGTTCAGAGAATGAACAAGTTAAAGGTCTGGAGATACCACTTAGTCTAAAATATTGAAACACTTGTATGTAAGAGACTAACTAACTACATGGTTCCTATTTTTGTGACGTTATAGAACGAAAAGGACAAGAGCGAGTCAAATATTAGACAACATCGCATTCTACACAGAAATTTACGAGTTTTCTTCGTTTTGGAGGGTCAAGAGGGAGGTTTTTACGATGTTTAAAAAGGAGGTGTTGTTCCTTTGTAGTTGAGCTGCACGCTTTGTCTTCCGTCAATCCTCTATATTAATCTTCCTTGAATCTCTTTGCTCTAGTTAATTCCTGAACTTCTTATTCTTCTTTTGATTCATAAAATTACCATAGTCCTCAGTCTTCATTCCTTAGTTTTACAGTCAGCTTCTTTCCCAAACCTAAAATTGTAATTTATATCATGATAGTTACCGAAGTTATACACCTCATCCATATCAAATCCAAGCAACTAAAATACTCATTTCGTAATAACTTCGTCTCACGATTCATGCTGTTATATTTATAAAATCCCTGAAAGATTACTTACTATGCAGATAGGGATTCGAACAACACCAATACTTGCAGCTAACCCGACTAGGAAACAATGTTGATTGTATTTCCAAAATTTTGGCTTCTAAACTGATTCTAAAATAGGAGTGTGTGTATGGAAAAAATAAAATCACAATATTACATCTTTGTATTATGCCCATCCTTGGTTCACATGCTTCTCTGCCAACTTGCAAACGCACGTCATGCTATCTCAATTTTTGGCCAATCATTAGCGATAAAGTGCCGTTTAAAAATTCAATATCTTATCAGATCGAGTTGCGGTTGTTTCGGATGCCTGAAACTAACGATCAGCTAAGCGATGCTTACTTAATACATCTAAAAAACACCCATGTCGATTCGGGTTGAGTGAAGATAGGGATTAGAATGGATCATAACTAGGCCTAGATAAATGAAAATTGGCTTTTGTAGGGGTTACTTCACGCTTTTTTCTATCTCGACCGCGCTGCAGCGTCTTCTAGTATGGCGATGGAGATTTCACATTTTCTATGCCTTCAAAGGTTGTAAAGGCGCGTGGGGTTGGCACAAATATCTGTGCAAAATTGACATGGACCTCTCAAAAGTAAATGTACAGTTCCTGGATGCTTCTTTTTCGGATTTGTGTGTGCGCCAGACAATGTTAGTAATTAATTACTAATAATTATAGGAAAACATTATATTTTCACCCCCTTTCGTTAAACCCACACCCCTACATGACCTGCGCAAGCAGCCACAATTAGTCCATGGTTGTATTTATGTCAAATGAATTTGTTTATATCCTCGTCTTCAGGTCTCTAATTCCTGGTACAATTTAATTTTGAATATTTTGAATCTCCAAAATCATTTGACCACTCACCGACTTTTTTTATTCGCTATTTTCACAAGTATTTTATGTTGTACTTATTTTCAATTCTTCACAGGAACAACCGCCGAGAAGAAACTTTTTTTAAAATTTACAAAAATGATAAAATGGTTTATTTGAAAAAGGAACTGATGGTATTGCCAGCAATAATTTAAAGAATAGCCCGTCATCTTATCTGGAACTTGTGAATAATAACACTTTGACCTAGGCTCATCGATATTTTAAAACATTTTAATCCTCGCAATGATTGAGTGAGCTTCATCAAGGAATAGACTATTTGGCAAGAGTTTTACATGACTTTAGATAACGGAAGTCGCGAAGAAGAGATCCGCTTGGAATGTGAGATCAATAGTATGTACTGCTACCATCAGATATATATGCTGTTCCACTTGAGGTGTAAAAGAACTCGTGGAGATCTATCCAAATATCCAAAAATAACCAAACCATAAGCCGTTCGGCTGGCGTTTTATTTGTGATGCTGATCTCAGATCTGTTCCAAATTACAGCATCCATCCCTCGTACTAACTAGTGTGAAAAGGAGTCTTGGCACTATTGACAATTGCAACTCCCCGAGTGAGTGAGTTTTTGTTGTTGTGTTTGCGAGACTATGACACTGTGACGGTGTTTCCTAACCAATTAAATGGTGTAATTTTCCTTAAGTTCCAATTGTGCCACCGATTCCGTTTGTAGATGTTATAACGATTGTTCTTCAATATCGATCCAATTATGCTTACCAACCCTGGAAAATCCAGATTTGTCAACACTATCTTGTAAAATTATTTATATCAGTTGGAATCCATCCAACCATCTTCTTTCTTCAAAAGGGGTAGGTGCCCAAGCTACTCAAACTCTAATGACGAATGGCTCGGACGATATACCACATTACCATCCCATCCATACCCTAGAGTTATAATTATACGTTATTCTAATTACAAAAAATTCCATCCCTAAACCTGACCTCGTGCCTGCCAGAGTTCATCAACCCTTGAAGCACGGTAGTGCTTTAAGTGTGTTGTCTCTAACGCCGGCTTCGCTTTGCAATGTCCTTGTGACCCGAGGAATATGGAAAAAAAAAAGACCAGAGAGAAAAGTAACCAAGGACTCTCTCTGCTTGACCTATATGTCACTGAATAATTAATTAATGAGTAATTCTCTGTTAGTAATCAACTCTTGCCAATAGCATTTTCAAAAATCTCACACAGCAGACCAGGAGCCTACTTGAAGTAAAAAGAATACTAGATAACTTAACGATGGAGTCGCTCGTTTTTGAAAATCAACTCTCATGAAGAATACTTCTACTCTAGTACCAACATCTTGAAACTAAAACTTTTCTTGAACTTTACTTAACTTCTAGCAATGGGTGCTACTGCTAGGGACTTTAGTCTGTCGCCGTCTCAACAATTAGACTGTCCACGAGGAAGATTCCCTTGCAATACTGATGATGTATCTCCTATGGCTACTCACGGCCATGGGACCTTAGTTAATCTCATAAAATCATCACGTCCTCCTATCACCCAGTACAACAGTGATCATTGTTATATCTCTTATAAACGTGGCCGAGATCCCACAAATGATGAAGAGATTGTTAAGATGACTGGCAAGGACTGTGATGAAATGCGTCATAAGTATCGAAGTTCAGAGGAGAGACGATTGGAAAATTTATTGCATGGCTCTCCGATCCGAAGTCAGAGATTGATTGGTCACAGTAATTTAAGATATGAATGGGGTGAGCTTCAACATCAACTATTTATTGATTTGAAGCCTGATAAAAACGCCAGAAAAGTACTGGAAAACTAGAGATGATTTAAAAAAAATGAGGAAACCCATGTAAGTTTTACTGAAGTCTTTGTCAAAAACACAAAATGTGAGTTAATAGAAATTCAGTCGAAAATACTATGAACGAACCAACAATTTAATCCAAAATTATATTTATATAGATCGCCTTTTAGACTCCTCTCTCCCACACGACCTTTTGAACGAGTACAGTAATGTAGGAAGCTATACATCTCTGCAGAATAATCGTGAAAAGCTTTCTTCCACTACAGAAACAGGAAGTGAATCAAAAAAAATCGGCTATCATGAGATACCTCCAAATTTAGTTCCCACAAAGAAGATAAAAAGAACACCGCGTGAAATTTACTTCAAGGTTTCGAACGAAGAGACTCCACTTCTAAACTCAGATAATGGAAAGAGAAACTCAGTGATTCCTGGACCTGAGAATGAAGACTCCGAATTAGGTGATCGCATAGTACAAATTGCTATATACGTAAACCTAGTCGCTAACGTCATTCTTCTCATCACCAAAATAACTACCATATTATTGACAAACTCACTTTCAGTTCTCGCGTCTTTGGTGGATGCTGCTCTAGACTTACTGAGCACAGGAATAGTCTGGACCACGTCTAAGCTGATCGAAAAACAAGACCACTATTCATATCCTATTGGAAGAAGACGCCTTGAACCCCTCGGAGTATTAATATTTTCAGTAATTATGATTACTTCTTTCTTTCAAGTGGGATTACAGTGCATTGCTAGGCTGAATTCAGATGACCATACTATAATTCAACTTACTATGCCAGCTATAATACCAATGTCAGCCACTATCATTATTAAACTATTGTGTTGGTTCTGGTGTCGAATGGTTAAAAATTCTGGTGTGCAAGCATTGGCGCAAGATGCAATGACTGATGTTATCTTCAATACTTTTAGCATTGTATTTCCACTTTGTATGTCAAATAAGTACTAATAATTGGGAATATATTTGTTTCTAACATAAGCTTAGTTGGGTTCTACACAAAACTCTGGTGGTTTGATGCCCTTGGAGGGCTTTTACTTTCACTATATATCGTAGTAAACTGGTCAATGACCTCTGCTGGACACATTCGAAATCTCACTGGGGCTGCTGCAACTGCCGATGAGCGTAATGTATTACTTTACCTGACTATGCGATTTGCCAAGACTATAAAACAGATACAAGGACTTCAAGCTTATCATTGTGGAGATAAACTTAATGTTGAGGTTGACGTTGTTTTAGATGAACAAATGACTTTGCGTGATAGTCATGATCTTGGAGAATCGCTTCAATATGTCCTAGAGTCAGTTCCCATAGTTGACCGAGCCTTTGTTCATCAAGATTACGCTGGATGGAATCTACCTACTCACATGGAGCAGCAAAGCGGATGAGAGACGAGTGAAAAGTATTTTAATATAATAAATAGCTAGCCTATAAAAACTAGGACTACCTTTGTAGTATAAGATAATCGATACAAATTAGATAATATCTCTTGATTACATCTAATTTTACATTCAGTTCCACAATAGCAACCGAAGCAAGCAACGTCAAAGAATAGGTAATTTAAAGTTTTTTGCATCTTTCGGCATTTAGAATACATACGAGAATATGCTTGTTCTTATTTGACTAACAGATTTATGTTAAAATAAATTGTTATCTTAGCGCAGTTCCAAACAAATAACTCTAATATTTAAAAGTCGTTTTTTCCTGCTTTTACTTTCTTATTTTGCGTTACTAAAAGTCGCCTGAGAAGCGCATGTACACCCTCAATGTATAGCAAAATTTATATTTAAAAAGTATTCGAAAGCACCCTTCTTTCTTCACAAGATTCCACATTTACTCGGAAGGGAAATAAATGTTATCTGAGTCGATTTATTCAACGATCTACTCCATCCTGACAACGTGAAAGACAAGTAATATAAAGTTGGTGTCAAAGATAAGGCTTCCACCCGCCCATCTTTTACTCTGTTCTCTAGTATCTTATTTTATTTAAACATGAGATTTCCTTCGCCGCACATATTTTTTTTAAAAAAAAAGAAAACACGAGTAGGTATTTCCTTTTATTTAACCGCGATGCTGTAAGCTGATTTCCCCAATGAAGGTTTGGCAAAGACAAAAATATCTGATAACAATGTAAAGCTTGTAAATCACTCCATTCCAGCTTAGTGTGAATAGTGTACCAAACCGCATACACACGGTAATCAACATAAGATTTGTTTATTTCTTTTATGGTTCTATCTTTTTGCTTCTGATCAGATAAATCTTTATAGCTTTAAAATCTTTCATATTAAATAACAGGCGTGGACGAGAAGAATACGGCTGCGGTCATTAGCCACAACGGCTCCGCCGGTCTTGCTCTCAAACTAACAAATTGATAGGGCTTTAACTAAAGGAAAATAAAGAAATGATAGATATTATTATTGTAGATCAAAAATATTGATAGTCATGTACATAATGTACTGATTAAAAATTAAAATGGTGCAGGAGAGGATAATATGAGAAATATCGTAGTAGCCGAAGATGCATTGCATATTTTTAGTTGATAGAAAGGCTTTGAGGTTTTCAAGCCTGAGGAGGTACCAAAGAATAATTATAGAGTTATATACAGAAGCAAAGATTGATATGTGCAAAAAAATATGAAAAGAAAATTAGCAGATAGTAAGGGTTCACGACCAAATACTCTTGATGGAGAAAGTAAGAAATCTCATTGTTCTTAGTCATTTACAGTGTACAGCAACGAAGCAATTTCCAGACAGCACTGTAGACCAGGATACACATTTGAACAGAAACATCTATAGTCGAATAGAATCATTAGCATTAGCTAACCCACAGATAAAGTCAAAAACATTCTGGATAATGCAGTGATTTCGGGCAATGATCCAGAGAAGGCCCGTACGATGGATGGCCTTTAATCTATCTGCGAATTAATCTGATGGCCATAACGTGTTTGTTCTTTGAGAGATTTTCAACACTCGGCTTTGACTAAAGCAGAGTTTGTTAATTAATCAGACACCAATAGAGCTTGCTATTCCAATGCTAAGCGAAGACTTCTTCTTTGATCATATCGATGATCCATTGATGGATCTGTAGAGATGCTGTTTTTTGGAAAATAAAAGAATAATCAAAATGTTACAAGAAAATCCACAGTGGTTATTATTGACACCGCATATCCTACTAACGAGTATGGTTTACCGTTACTAACATTCGTAATTGTTACACGGATTAGTATAACTATACCACTTGCACTGTTTTATTGGTCTGAAAGCGATAGCCTAACTTCAAATGGACTCCCCTCATAATATTACTGAAGTAATTTACAGAGTATAACAGAAATGAGCTAAAGTTCTTTTTTTTGGACAATGATCGTGACCTTGCAAGCATTAATGCCTTGGAGGCCACTTTTTCAGGCATGCCTCTCATTGTATGTTACTTGCATTTGAATATAGACTTGGAAGCTCAGACAATGAAGATTTTCGATTATGAAACCATGACGGGGACTGAAAAAGCGGCTTTCAGTACCGAAGGTTAAGTAGCTTTCGAGATATTCAAGTCCATCATTGAAGCTGAAACTTAGTATGAATATGAATATAAAGCCAAATTTTATATACTCGCAAGGCGAGCTTGAAACGACAAGGCCATGGCTACCTTCTTAAAGTATCTTGACAATCAAGATCAACGGCTTGTAAGGCATAAGAAGCTCTATGTTAGAGCAAGGATGAACAAGATGCCAGCTACATTGCCTAGAGAATCTGCACATGCAGGAATGAAGGGATGGCCTGGAAATCTTCAATCGGATTTTCCAAAATGCTCGAGGAAGAGGATGCTTTTTATGATCATTGTATCCAAAGATACCATGCCTGTTTCCGAAAGGCTTAGAATCAAGCCTCGGTAACACTTACTCCAGGGACGGATTACCGTTGTTACCAAAAGCTTGTGAGAGTTGTGTCGACGGCCTTCGAAGAGAAAAAGAAAAGCGACAAGCGGAGCTGAGACGTAAGACTCAAGAGACTCACGAATTAGAAACAAATTTCGACACTTAAAAAGTCGGAGGACGTTTAGCAGTGCTTGATGAAGGTATAGGTTTAGGGGTAAATTTACTTCCAAGTACTTTTTGAGGATTCAATGGCTTAAGACCAGCTGCTTCTCATCCAGCTAGAATTTGAGTTTCTCTGAGATGAGAACTTCTTGCTTCATGATAGCAAGATCAAAAAAAGTTACATTTTTTTTAATGGTCTGATAATAGAATGAAACAAATGGTATTAAAACTGCGACGTGAGATTCCGAGCAATTGTTTAGTAATGTTATTTTGTGTTCATTTTCATGAAAAATTTTTAAGAGTTTAAATAAAAGATCATACAGTTTTCATCAATTTGAATAATGAATGTGTCTCTGCAAGTCGAAAATATGGTATCAATTCGTAAGTCAATCAGGCGCACTTAGTTCCAAATGAGGCTTAGTGCTGGTCGCCAGGTAGTAGGTGGGCCCGACTTTTCTTCTGTCGAACTAAAGAGAGCTAGTTTCCAATTCGTAAGTCGATTAGTCAGACTTTCTTTTTTAATAGACAAACTTTAATGATTTTTTAAACTAACACCTATAAAATTGTACATACTAGTAAGTAGCCTTCTATTGGCAGAACGACCACATATAAATTAGTTAAGGTGCAGAATATTAGACATACCGTTTTATGCTCATTTTTAAAGCCAAAATTAGCAAGGGTGAAGTAATGCGTAACACGTAAAATTACTGATTTTATGTTTATTTTTAGGGCTAATTACGCTTGGAAAACATAAATATTTTACTAAAAGCTCATCAACAAGCCTAACATATCGTAGGATCCATATTAGTACCAACCAACCGCGCATCATCAAGGTCGGTGAAGCTAAGCTTAAAAATGGATCTTGGAAAAAGACTCAATTTTATTGAAGTCTAATCTGAGTTTCCTGCCGAGTTCGCCTTTTGCTGGTAAATGTATGCATGTACATAGTTAGGTCAAAATCAGATATATGGGTTCCTAGCGTATCACTCACTATTTAAGTGGTAATATTGACATTCGTGTTTGTTTTATTGCATGAAGATAAGCCCCTCTAATAAACGCTATATTTATGTATCTTTTCCCTCTGTAATACTTGCAGTGATTTTACATGGAAATTTGCTGGAGGAAGGTGAGTTTTATCATTCATACACTTACGATTATCAAGCCATCGCTGTAATTATGTATCGTGTGACAGGACTCCAGGTTCCCACCCTGCTCTTCGCCATTTCCATATGTGGTGTAAGAAAAAATATAAATATGTTTTGTTTGACAAGCCAATAAATAACAATATCAATAATGAAATTATCCAAGGCGTCCGAAGCATCATATTTCTCAAGTTAGAGAAGGAGAAGGATGGGTGCAAATTTTAATTCAAGTCATAATCAAATACTCAAGAATCGTGGAAGAGGAAAATTGCTTGCAAGATAAATCATTTTAAAATACTTCGACAAACCCACCTCACACCACCCCGAGTTTAAATTACAACAAAGAGAAAAAGAGACAAAAAGCTTTATCTCGAATTAACTTCCTCTACCAAAATCGCCTACCTGCGAGATTGTGAAAAGAACGGAACGGTCTTACAGCCTATCTGGCTAGTACCAACCCAGAAACCGAACCAACAATGCCAGAAACAAGTAAAAACTCTCCATCATCTTATGAGCTACCACGGGGATATAGTGGTAATGGTGGTAGGGGTGTAAGTTCCTTTGCGACATTTATGATCATTAGCCGTGAGTTTCATCCTCTATTTTTCTTTTTGAACACCATAGAACTTTCACAATGAGAGGGACCATCTGTGGATTTAGGGAAATGAATATTCAGGGAAAAAAATTAAGAAATAAAATTATTGATGAGAATTTTTTTGTCTTATAGCTGTATGTTTCTTTCTCGGGATACTCTTCTCTGCTCTACCATACGATTATCCTCTCTTATGGACCTCAGATGTCACGCCTGACGCATATTATGACCAATTAGAGACACATCTAAAATTCATTCACGCTTCACCACCTCTCATCTCTCGAATGTTACATATTGCCATTGGGATTGGTTTTTTTGGCCTTTTTATCAAGTTATTTAAGCCATCTGAAGCAAACCTCCTTTTCGATGGTGCATCTCTAGTTTTGTATGTAGTGGCAGTTGTTGTCTACATCAGCAATATTGTCAAGGGTTTGAGAATTGTAACAAATGGTAGTTACGGGGCCGATGAGAACGATCCAAATCTAGCCATTGGACGAGTAGATAGCCTAAAGGTACTAGCAGCCAGCAATACAATCTTAGCTCTTATGCTTGTTGGAATTTTAGTTCTTCAAGCTGGAGAATGGTATGCAGAGCGGAAGGATCATGATGAAACTGCAAAATTCGTAAAAGATGAAATGAAGGTCCTCGCATCCAAAGGTCAGAGGAGCCTAAGTATATCACATACAACAAAAAGTCATTCAAAAAAGAAACAATAGAAAATCATCGGTACGTAAAAATTAGGAGAAGGATTACAAAGGTTGTATTTCGATTCTTCAGTGCGGTTATTTTTTTATTAAAATCCACCATCAAAGTGACAAGTGAAGGGGTAAATGAGAACATTGGAAATTTTTTTGATTATGAAACTTCAAAAAGCTGGATTTGTGTTCTTGTGTTGAAAAAACATAACGACAATGAAATTTTATTTAACTCAATGATAAAAAGATCAGCCTCACGCCAAGTCTAGGCTAATTATTTACGTATAGATTGATTAAGTGCTAATAAATTCATCCGATTTAGGATTTCAAAATTACATTCGTCCGTCTGCCAAAAGTTCTCTTTCACCGATCATCATATTAACTCTTCAATCAAGAGAAAAAAATGAACTTCTCTCTTAATGATAATAGAAACTGAATTTCTATTATGTGCCATATTTCTCATGTCTTTGGGACTTATAATACCATGAAATTTCAAATTAATATACCCACTGTGACCTGCATGGGGACTATCATATTTGAAATACCGTTTTGTATTATCAGAATATCCCACTAATAAGAAAAGGAATTGATTGTTATAGAAGATTTACACTAGACCATACCTAGTAAAAATAAATTTTACGTCTGTAGGTAGGGCTTTGGGTCATTTCATTGCCGTTAGTCAATCCAACGGATCTCAGTAAACCTCCCCGGTGTCTTTTTTTTAATTGATTTATATGTATGCGGCCTTGAGACTTTGACACAGAGACAGTGTTTATTTACATTTTAGACGATGCAACTTTTTCATTAGGTACACTCATGCCTCTGATTCCATTTGTAGATGCTACTACGAAGTACAATCGTTAATCCTTTACAACTGGTCACCCCCTCATCCGTTTATATCCATCCAAGGAGAATTACAAACCCTGGATTATCCAGACATGCCTCCACCATCCTGTAAACATCCATCGCGCGAAATGTGGTTGGGCCAGTTGGATTCGAGGCATCCATCTCCAGTCTCGAATGGGGTAGGTGCCCAGACTCTACTTGGGAGAAGGACCTGGACGGTATACCACTCTACCACCCGACCTCCCCGGTATTTGTAGGGATGGATTTTGCTAGGATTCATTCACCTAGTCTTAAAATATATTTCAGTAAATTGTGATTCAACTATAGACGATTCTATACAAATCTATTTATCACTGTGGTCGAGGATGATTTTCAACGAGCAGTAAAACATATTCGTCGTACCTAACCTTTAAAAAAAAGATTTAGACATAAAAAGTGCGTGTGGTCGGTCTGGTCCAGTTTCCTTTCCTTTACGGTGAAACCGCGAGGCACGAAAATCCCAATCACGCATCCAAAAACATGATGAAACTTGTGATCTTGGGACCCTGACAATCCTTGTCAAATTATGTTATGCAACGCTGCACCTCTAAGTTAACGTCAAACGTTGGTACATATTCCTTGATGAGAAAAATCATATATATCAAACTAGACAGATTTGCCTCTTGATTCAACACACAACACATATCATTAAAAATTACTTCATGTGATTTACAGTTGAAATTATAGGGAAATAAGCAAGTCTAGCTTATTACTGATTCGTAGTTGGGGAGTTTTGCTACAACTAGTCCATAAAGACTTTATATCGTGCGAGTAGGTAGGGAATAAATGATTTGCTGGTTTACCAGCCTAGCGCATGGGGTAGGCTTAGTCAGCCGTGAGAGTGGGAAAATAAAATAATTAAAAATAAAAACAAAGAAAAACAAAGTTGAGTCATGATGAAGTAGAGATTATTGCCAAACTGGTTGTTTTATCTAAACCCAATTGGATTTTTTTTTTGATTTTTTTTTTAAAAAGTGAAACTAACCTTCGAATTCTTATTGACTTTAAAGTGTAACCCAAAAAAAAATTTTCTCTTCAAAGTGATAAATAAAATTGATTCTTGTCAATGGATTAATTTTTTTCTGTTTCAAAGTGGTCTTTAGCCGCATAAACTAACTTGTTATTTTTTTTTTCCCCCCCTCCCTCAAAACCCTTCTTAGTAAGATAACTTTGGTAAGTATCGATAGCTTTGTCTTTTAGCAGAGTTGAATATGCATTTGCAAGTTATTCCTCTCTTATGCCCTACCATATGATATAGATCAGAGAAGAAGCGTAGTTTTGTATCTTTCTAGGACATCGAATAAATTTCCTCCGAAATAAGTTTCTTGGGAGTCATCATGATACAAATTTTTTTTTTGGTCAACTCTCAATATTTACTTGCCCACCTGTAGTCATTGGGTCTTGTGAAGTTCCTTAATGCAACCAGAAGATAGTTTTGCGTTTGAGACAGTTTTAGGGCTTGAATAAAATTTTTATCTTTAAAACTTGATCTGTAATGTCACTCACTATATGCACCATTTTCATTTTGGATCTTAGCTGTGTTATTTCAGTTATATGAATTATCTCGCTCTTGTTGTTGAATAAGTTGTCTTAGCGGAGGTATTATGTAAACTATTTACAGAGAGATAGCTCTCATTTCTCTTCGTCTTCAATTTCATCTGTTGTCCATTCATGTTGTTATGTTTCTAAAAATGTATTATGAAGGGCATAGTCTACTCTTTGTAAATCACTGACCAGTATTGGTAATAGAATTTTCATGTTCTAGTTAAACTTGAGTTTTTCCTTCTACTGTTTACCTATACATATTTATGCACATTGGCTCTCGTTACTCCTATAAATATACGACTAAGCATGTAATGGTCCAAACAGTAAGATCATGAATTACACCATATATTTTGTAGTTTCTCACTTTAGAAAAACTTCTGATAGCTAATCATTAAAGGAAAAATGAAACTTATTATATTAAAAAGCCTGAAAAGTATTGAGTGTTGGTGTAGAAATTTTAATCACTTTACTAGCGAAAAAAAAACCTACTCGAAAGTCGGTGTGAATCAATAATCATAGATGGGGATTTGGCAGTTCCCTTTTCATAATACTGACAATTTGTTTAGTTTGAGCATTTTGGGGCTAGACAGGTAATTTGTACTAGAGATATATGTACATATATGATTTGGAAGTACATGAGTATCACTAAAACATCAGCTTTGATCGTTTCCAGCACCTGATCAATTATTACATCTGAATTATAATGTACACATTATTTCCGAACTTCATCATACATAATTTTACTAAGCTTTTCATCAACCAGTTTTTTATTTGGTTGTCCAGAGCATAATAGAATTGGAGAATACCCCTTTTCTTTTTTATTTTGAAGGTTCCTCGTTTTTCGGTTCTCTTTCTAATCTGAACCTGCGCTTCTTTCCACGATATCATAAACCTGTCATTGAATTTCTAGGAATTCGGATAGAAATTACGTTCTAGTAGAAAATCGCAAGGACGTTGATTTATCATAAGATGATTTTCTTGATAGTTTGGCATTTAATCCGACAAAAGTCTGTTTTCGTAGTTCTTTGCGTTAATAATAAAAAGAGGAATTATTGGATGATGTTTTGAAGTTAAAGCTAAGACCTATCTGTGATCAATATGAGTCGGGTCAATAGATCGATTTAAAAAGTGGTCTTCCGAGTTAACTGTATTCAGAAAATTCACAAAGAGTATTCCTCAAAAGCTATTCTCATCCATGAAAATTAGATACCCTAATTTATGGTGAGCAAATGTATCAGATAGACATAGCTAACTTCTAATAGCCTAGCTATACATTTTAGCTTAATCGCCATATTCATTAGAATGATGTAATTCTGTAGTATATTGGCTACTTCTCTGATTTTATTACTGGATACTAGGATTTACAGTAAGAACTGTATTTCACAGTATCGCTGTGGTTTGAATCCGCAAAATACCCTAGAAGACTGTTTTTTTTCATTCCTTACAATGATAATCAGTCCATACTACTTATCTATTCAGTTAATTACCAGACTTTATTCATCATTTTTAGTAGATATTGAGCTGAGTATTGAATAACATCCGAGTTAAATTTTAATGTTGAGCATAGAAAGTATAATAGTAGCTTTAAGCTCAAATTATTGTTAAACTCTCTGTTCAATATTTTGAGGGTTTATCATTGATTTCCAACCCTTAAGAGTCACTCAAAATTTAGTGATATGATTTGCTGAATACTTCACCTGTCGACAGAATATTATATATTAATTTAATATCGTAAATTTCTGTTTTTCAAAATGAAGTATTCAGAGGAGCTGGAAGGATAATAATTGCAGATAAATTTTGAAAGTGTAAAAGTTTAGAAAACTTCAAAACGGAGCACCTTTGTAAACGTAAGCTACCAAACTGTTAGTTAAATTCGTTTCTTAGCTTATTGCTCTTACATTCACGCTGTTTACTCAAATTATCTGCAAGAATACTACTCCTGGGGTTATCCTCAAAGTCTTTTGGATTGTAGGGAAAATCTCGGACGGATGCAGTTCGCATGATAGGTATTCTTTCCGATGAATAGCTAACAGTCAAGAAACGATTCATATATTCAGAATCTATTCTATATGATTGATCTAGTGGCATCGCTGGAGCTCGTTTCCGAATGTTAAGTGGTGGCGGCGGCAGAGGTGTCTTCAATGCTTCGTCTAAATCCAAATTGCTATGAGAAGGTATTCTGAATATAGAGGAATCCTGATAGAAACTACTACTTTTCTCAGAATAGCTAGCTCCTGTAAACATCGTTGAGTCTTGAGATACATGCATCCCAAGGAAGTCGGTTCTTATATCATTAATAGGTTCAGGAGCTGAGATAGATTTGATGAGGGGGCGAATACTATTGGTTTCTTTTTTCCTTTTCTTGTACATCTTCCGAAAATACAATAATGCTACTACAAGTAATATACCGCCCACAAGTCCTGGAAATAAGCCCACTAATATTGCGATCGGAGATAATTTATGTTTAGACCTCTCCGCTGGAACTGGTATTGTAGCTGAAGTTGTTATTGACCCTGAAGGTGTTGTTAAAAGTGATGTTGGTAAAGTTGTTGATGGGGTTGTTATTGATGAAGTCGTTGCTTGTGGCATATAAATACCTGCTGATGCAGTCATTGCAGTTGGCGGGATGACAATTGGTGGGAGTAACAGGCTAGGCATAAAGGATTGATTTGCATTCATATTACACACGCCTGCCGAGTTACAAGAGAAGCCAAAGGGACAACATCCGGTTCCACATTTTTTCATGCTCGAGTTGAGTGCTGTTGTTTTTACAGGGGAATCTGGATTTGCAGTAACGTTCTGTTTCTGGATATCGCAGCTGATGGGAATAATAGAGGAGCATCTCTTTCCGGCAGGACAGCAAATTACGGTTGTATTTCCAGCAACCCCAATACATTTTTGTCCTTGTGAACAGCAAAATCCCGAAGGTATCCCAGATCCACATAGTGACTGACCAGCTTTAGGACACGGGTTTTTGAGTGAAGCGGAAATTATCGTGGGAATGAAGGATAGGTACAGTGCAATAGTAAGCAGTATTGACAAAAACGATGAAGACACAGAATTTGGAAGCTGTTGATGGAACTTCATAGTATTCAACGAGGCTGACATCCAATGTACAATGTCAACGATTAAGGTTATTCGGTATTCGCTTATCCAAGAAAGTTGAAACTCTAGCAGCAAGATCTGATGTCCAATGAGGCCGGGGAGATATTCACTGACTTTAAAACGGTTTGAGGAAAACATAAGTTTGATAGATGATAACAGAAAGAGACAATTATAGTCAAAGAAGGAGAAATAGAAAGGGTAAAAAGATGAAAGGCTAGAGAAGATATGGAAAATGTGTGTATCAAAAACACATCAATAATGAAATAGAAGAAACAAAAGGTCAACGAAATGATTGAAAGAAGAGTTTGAAAGAGATGAGGAAATAAAAGAATTAAAAATTGTCTTTATACAATCTTCATGTCCAATGTAGATGATTATCGAGATTTTGTGGAGGAAAAGTCTGCGTGTGTATCTCGTAAATAATTGCCATCGCCTGCCCACCTGCCGGCCGATCTTAACAATCGGTTACATGAGATTGCGGGAACAACATTTATTTCCTGATGATCCGTGCGAGGTGTCAGTTATAGCCAGTAGAAAAATGAAGAGGAAGATTGTATAGGCGCGATAAAAACTCCATGAAAGAGATTGCAAATTTCGCTACCGTCATTCTTCAGAACACCAGAGCAAGCAGAGCGGACAAGAGTCTATCTAAACCAGTTCATAGCTTCTTTCTTATTCAGAGATGGAGTGAAAGATTGTAGCTGCGGGTCAGCCTCTCGTTTACCAAACATATGTTCCATAGTTGACAGCCAAAATGGATGCTGAATCGCGATTATATGATGCCGCACCGTTGAGACAAGACAAGATGTAGGAACTCCTTGTGTTTCAAGTGTCGATGAGTAAGTTGAAAACGCTAAGCGAGAAAAACTATAAATCGATTGGCTAGTTTGTGATAGTATTGAAAATGATAATGAATTCATACGTTTGATTGTCCTGGACAATAGAAGACTCCTTTCTCATCTTTATCTAGTTCCATGCAGAGAGCGAGCGGCAGCTGTCTGCATTTAAATTGAGATGTCGACGTTTTCTTCTTGTACAATAGGGAATGGATTTTTATATACCTAGGCTTAATTAGGCTTTTATCTGCATTGACCAAATTTGATTTTCTATGCACGGAAACCTTATCTCGTTAGTGAGCTAGCTCTAGTTATTCTCAATTGGCTAAATTTATACGTTATGTTACTATATTTAGAGAATTAATTACTCGGGAGTACCCATGTAAAAATAAGCAAGAGGATACCCCTGCTCATTAGTCAGAAGCCTAGTGGCCACGACGCGAATCACAAAGTACGAAGTACGCGTTCCAATTTATTCTCCCATTACATAATAATGGTCTGTGCGTTGGGAGCCACTTCCTCTTTCGCTGCGCTCTTAGTCGAGAAAAGCAAGTTGCGTTGCCAAGCTTCGGTGTGCGGCCGCACAGGACCGCATACACACAACTTTAGATAGCTAGCTAGACTTGCCAATGGAATTGAATCCCATTTGACCGGCGATTAATATTATTCCACCCCTGTAAATCAATATTATGTAGCCATAGCTCAAATAAGCCACTCATATCGTCGAATTTCCTCTAAAGCCCCTGTATTTTCCCCTACCCTGAGTTCTTAACATTATGTAGTAATTTTCTAGTTTCTAACTGGCGCAAAAGGGCAAGGTAAATGCTGGGGCTGGCTCATGGGCCTATTGCTATAGCAATTATAAGAGAAATGACCTTTACAGAGGTAAACAAAAGTAAATAACTTCTCTTAAGCACAATAAAACCTCTCCTCTACGCACATGAGATAGTTCCTACACTATTATACACCTTAATTTTTGAAATAATTGATACCTAAAATCAATCAAATAAAAAACCATTCAAAGTAATTCAGAACATCGATCTTGACATAGTTTTTGGTTAACCTACTAGTAGTCTAAAACTTATATTCTTATCAATACAATAATTCGACGACTATCTTAATATTGATTAAAATGTCTACGTCTTCTATCTACCCAACCTCAGATCGATTCTTGGATCTCGAAGCCGCAGTTGTTGCTTGTCGTAAAGCTGCAGTCGAACATGGATATGGCATTGAACCTCCTTTTTTGGTAGCGAAAAAGGCTTGCCATCAGAGTCGTTGTCGCTGTCGCTATTACTATTACTCTCATCGTCATCATCAATCTCTTCTTCGAAATTCCGACTTCTGAGATGGCCTACGTCGTAGAGACCAACAAGCTCCCTAGGAAATACTACAGGAATAAAGTCACGGCTCATTGAGATCTAATCCACTGTCTCTTCCTCCTGATCCTACTAAGGGCGTAGAGATGGCTAACCTCTACGATCAGTTATAATCTCTACGTCTTGGTCTGAGTTATATCCATTTTGTGAAGCCAAAGCTTGTTAGGACGCCTGATGGGACGCATGTTGTTGGCGTATCTCTTCTTGACTAGCAGCCTAAAGCTCTTGACGGTCAGTTTTAGGTACTGAGGGATCTTTTGGGATAGGCGCCTGGAATTTAATAAGCTCCTTGCTGGCTCTCTTTCGATGACGTTCGGCGACACGATCTTCAACCCCTTAACGGCGACCCTCATCACGCTCCTGGTGCCATTTTTTTGCATTCGCGCGAGTATGCAACATGTCCTCCTTTTTCTAACGCTTGCGTGCCTTCTCTTCTATCAAAGCGTTGGCTCTCGCAACGGTCAGCCCTCAAAAAGGCGGGCAAATACGACCTCGTTTGCTTTTAGCCTGTATGGTGTCTTCTTGCTCCCTTTATAGATGTTCCAGTGAGATCTCTTGCAACCCAGTATCGTGTAAATAACCTTGTGCGCCTCTAACTAGCGACTGGAAGCCACGTCTGGTCGGACTACTTAATTCAGGACGGGCGGCCATCTTTTCACACCTGTCCTCAAGGCTGAAGAGATTTAGTTGGCCATTCATGGCGTACAAGGGGGTTTTGAGTGTGCTAGAGCTCGAGGCTTTGACACATATTGATTACTCTTGTTCCCGTAGTTTCTTGCCAGTTGAAGACAGAGCATCTTATTAGGCGCGAAAAAGCCACACTTTTGAAAGGCAGATCTTTGAAGCTAACTAGTCATGGACTCGGTCCTGATCCTATCTATGGCTTCTAGAAAGAAAATGCCGTATCCCAAAGTCAAGCTGGCCTTTACCAAGTGCCTCTACAATCGCCTGATCGTACTGATGTTTATAGCCCCAGAATATGCTAATGTCTAAAGGGTTGTATGAAGTGTGATGAGTGAGGTAGAGGAGTATGAGGCAGGATGTGGTTGCGGTTGTGTTTGGCGAGTCGAAGAAAGGCCTCTGTACAATGACTCCCGTGATTTTCCATTAGAAGTATTTTCCACTCGGTATCTGGCTCTGTGTTCATATTATCGACGAAGTGCTTTAGGTAGGTAAGGGCGATCTCGTTGTCTATGAAATCAAGAGATGGTTTGGCAGAGGGTGTATAGGGCAGTAGAGGCGCCTGTTCTGTAGATTTGCAGGCTCCAGAGACTCGGGGGAGAAAGGGTGCTAATCTCATGGGCTGAGAGGGTAGAGGGAGTCGATCCATGGCTGGTTGTGGTATGGTTTGAGTGGGTTGAGGCAGGCATGGTAAAATAGTCGAATTTAGTGGAATTTAGTTATGTAAGGGGATTAATTCAGTTACAGTGGAAAGTATAGCTAGCTATCTAACGTCGTCCAGAGTTGGATGGTGGTGTGGTCTACCGTCCGGGTCCTTCTCCCAAATAGAGTCTGGGTAGCCTGGGCACCTTCCCCATTCGGGACTGGAGATGGATGCTTCGAATCCAACAGGCCCAACCATATTTCGCGCGATGGATATTAACGGATGAAGGGGTGACCAATTGTAAAGGGTTAACGATTGTACTTCGTAGTAGCATCTACAAATGGAATCTGAGGCATGAGTGTACCTAATGAAAAAGTTGCATCATCTAAAATGTAAATAAACACTGTCTCTGTGTCAAAGTCTCAACGCTGCATACACAATAAATGATTTGGAAAAAAAAAGTCGTGTAGCTCTGCAGATAGGCATGCGGTCCTATATGGCCGCAAACCGAAGCTTATGCATTTTGCTTTTCCCGACTAAGAGCGCAGAGAAAAAGGAGGAAGTGGCCACAGACCATTAGAATACTGTGCAATCTTATATATTGTCAATCATTGTTAATCCTTAATTGCTAGATGTATTATAGATGATAGATGATTTATAAATCGAAATCCACAAGCTTATTTCCTTTGCTGTTTTGACATTTAGCTAGCTGTATTATATCTTTCGATACGATACAATCAATATCTCCACACACGCTGCTTAAAAGAAGTACTAGAACTATGTCCAGCTAATAAAAGTACTCAAAGCCTGATGGTATTCTTTTCGTACTCCCTCCATACGCTCTTGTAGCAGCTGAGGCGAGAGCTATCGAGACATATTTTATTTGTGATTGATGCATGGACATCTGGCCTCCTGATATTCACGCATTAGTGTACTACAGCCGGTATTACAATTGCATCGCTGTTATGCTGCAATTGTACGTGATCTTTTTAATCGCCATCTCTTTGGGACTAACGCTCAATTACCTTGCAAAAATTTTCATTAACCACTATATTTGGATTAGGAATCAGATGCTTTAGATCAAAGTCACTGATTCTCACGATGATGTCTTGTCATTATTCAACAACTCATGTATCATGTGGCAACAAGGCAGCTCCATTTTTGAGAGTAATTTATAGCATAGCGTTTAATTAAAAATTTTCGTCCTTCAGTTTGACGTCTCAGCTATAGTTGTCACCATTTTCCCTTCAAAGACGATATAGAGTGTCCGTCGGCTTCAATATCACAAGGTTTAGGTAGAAGTGATATTCTGTCCTTGAAGTGAATTCGACTGAAACTTGGTTTCAAGCTTTACCAAGAAGAGCATGATATCTTTGAATATCATAAAAGATTTTCTTTCTCTACAACGTCAAATTATATGGCAAAGCAATACATAGCTATCCCTTGATTCCTGCATATGGCGACTCTCCTGCTGGTGTAGAAGAAATGCCAAAGTGGCGCACTTTATTCTTACATATTCGAACATCGGGATTCTTTTGCCTTGTAAACTATTGGTTTTCGGTATATTTTAGGAAGGCGGCCATGATTTTGTTGTTCTGAGCTCGACTGTCGAGTATGATGCGTTTCCTTAATCGTTCCTAGTTTCTTCCTCCACAGTCGATTTGACTGATTTGTGAGCCTTAGCTTTTAGTGTTAAGCTCTGTATTTTGCGTCTCCATCTTTATGATGTAACCCAAAAAACCACTTATTTTCTAGCTTCCGGGTCTGCACATACATGTCACCATCATCCAATGAGAATTACATATGGAAAGAATTCTTGAGATATTGATGTAGGCGTAGACACAGTCCAAAAAAAATTACGTTTGGCTCGTCAATTTTGTATGAATAGTTTGATTGTTATTATGAGAGTCCATTGAAATTTTGGCTCTTAGACTAATAAATAATGTACCAATAGTATGTCAATGCAAATGATAATTACGGAGGCTAGCAAAAAGCAAGTTATACTAGTTAGTGCGGTAGGCAATGTCAATAGTAAGCTCTTTAGAATTCTCTTACAAGAAATTGATAATGCCGTATGCCGTCAATTGATTCTTCGATAGGATCAGGGAGGAGATACTTAGTATTTCAGTAGCAAATCTGCTTCAATGAAGACCTTAGGTCAAAAGATATATTTCAAATTAAATAAGGTCCTAGTCGTGAGTTCGAAAGACCCTGCCATTGTATGGATATTATTTGGGTCAATTCTCGCAATAACAGTCTTATTACTCTGTGCTTTCTGTTACTATCGTTGTCCTTAATGTTTCTAAAAGACGACGAAGTATTATAGCGTAAAATATTCCTACTATAGCCAATTATCTCTACCTAAACTTATATCCCTGCTTTAATTAAGCCTGGGTTTGAAGGACAATATAGCTACCAACGGCATATTAATACAATTAACCTTGTACAATTATTCTCGTTAATACTTCTAAAAATATCCATGTCGATTCGGGGGATATAATCTATAATCGTCGGCTATTAAGGAAGTAATTCACGCTAAAATGCTTCACCGTCTTTTAGGAGTATTACGATAAAAACAAACAGGGCAGTGACGTAAATACCTCTATCCATGCAAAATCCCACTTTAGTTTAATTGAGTTTTGGGTTTCGCTGGGTATTTGGAACCCTGGAGTAGAGAGTTGCTGTTGTGGCGCAGCTAATTTACGTGGCTAGTGCATGTCTTAATGTGAAATCCCCAACACAAATCTGTTTTGTTCCAATTACTTATCTACCGGCTTTATTTATAGGAAACCGCTTTTTAATGAAAAATTCAGATGTGTCAATTCATAATTTTTAGGCACTTACCATCAATTTACACATAGGCTACATGATTTTACTATTCAATAAGAAAGTCCTGAGGGTGAGGGGATTTTTGAAGAATAAACTCAGGACAAGAAAAAAAATTGTTGGAAATTTCAAGTTTCACTATTCTTTTTTTTCCTTGACACTTGACACGTATTATGGGCAATGTCTGAAATCAGCTTTTTACTTGTCAATTTTAATCATTCAAGGCCATAAATCATTAAGAAGTAAGGGGAATAAAATCAAAGGTTTTAAGGAAGAATCTTGTAGCGAGGTTTGTATGTTTTTTATGGAAAAATGGGATTAAAGTTTTTGAACTCCTTTTTGGGAACTCGTCATGTGTTTACTAGTCTAGTTGGTTGCATGAAACAAATTTGTTGTGTCATGTTAGTTTCCTTACATATGTGATCATCCATCGATTGATTGTTATAAAATGTACTTAGAGTAAATTCTTCATGTCACAAGGGCGATTTGCATTAGCATTTGCATTTGCAATAAGCTTTAAACAAGATTACACTTATGTAATTCATTTTATCTAAAAAGACAATTTTTTATGAACGTAATCAACTATTACTTGAACAAAGTAACTGCACTTTACAATCGTACCGTTGACCTGGACGAACCCTCTAAGTACAAGTAAATTCAAATAAATGTAAAAGACACCATCAGAAGCGGTTCTTTTTTTTCTTGCTCCAATTGTAAGATATGAGAAAATTGGTAAAATTAATTTAAGCAAAAGTTATGTTTTGATTAATATTTTGAATATACAAAGTTGTTTCCACTAGTTAGTGATCTTAAGACATAAATAAGTAAAATTTATATAAGAGTGATAATATATATTCAAACACCCAGACGCCATCGCTATAATATGAATGAAGGGTATATGTAATAAATCCGACGATTACGAAATTTCAGAAAACAGTTATATAAAATATTAGTTATATACTTTACGCCGCCATGCCCAAAGATTTTATTCGTTAAATCATCGCCGTTTTTTTGATAATAAACTCTAATTGAAAGAGTGCTTGATGATATTTTGTAAGGATTTCGAATAAATTTGTTAGTTCATGCTCAAATTTTTTTTTCAGTTCCTTAGACTTAAAATCCGAGGTAAAATTTTTTCTCTGAGATTGACTTAGCAGTTTTTGAGATCCTGCTCACACTTCTTTATCAAAGAATGATTGTAAGAATGGATGTGAATAACAGCAAATGAGTGAATTAAAAAGGAATGGTGAAATCTAAATTAACAGGTAGTCCCAGCCTAAACTATGCATAACATCTCGCCAGGAGATATATCCTATAGGACCGTTTTCGTAGACACAGTCATCGATCTGACTCCATACTTCTTTTAGTATACAGGAGACCCTGCCTAAGCATCCAAAGGTAGCTTGGTCACCAAGAGCCAGTAATCGTTCACTTAAAACAGCTCGAAAGGGAGACTCGACTGTAGTAGCTGAGCCAACAATTAAGTACACCCAAACAAGAGATCGATCAAATCCTGTTGGTCCAGATGGAATAAATGCTAATAAGTATGTTAATTTATTTATTAAAGCCATAATTTTATCATCAATAATTTTAAATCCAGGAACGAGACTGCATAAATAGATTCTTGCCGCTATGCGGAAAGCATCTGTCACATTGCGAGACATTTTTTCTGGTAATAGTTCGCCGAATGTGTTGAAGCAAACAGATGAGCCAGCATCTCCATCCTCAGTTAAGCTGATTTGGTAACCTAGTTGTTCAACATGATGACATAGCTCAAATTCACCCATACCTCCATTTTTAAGTGCTTCAAGACAAGCTATTTCTGAAATTAAATAGAGGACATGATCATCACAGCCCATCAGATTTTGTAATCCCATTGAAGAATTAGTTTCTGATAAATGTCTCTCACGATATGTGTGTGCGAAAATAGGCGCCCTACCGAGCATGGTTGCTCCAAGAATATCAATCCAAGCTGTCATTGTCATATTTGAAGATGCATTTATATAATCGTGAGTTTTTCCCGCATTTAATTGATGTAGATCAAGCTTCTGCACAAGTGAAGTTGCAGCCTGAAAATGTTGGTACCAAGGTATGTCAGGTAGGGTGTCTTCTAAGCGGCCTACACATCCCTGAAGTATGATCATCCCTAACAATGCCTCGAGAGTTGTATCATGATTAGAATCGCGTTCTAAAGCTCCACAAAGTTCTGAGATTGTTATATTACGATGTCGAATAACATCTTCGTCGATCTGAACATCTTGTATTTGATTTGAAGCTTTGAAGTGTTGTGCGGCGATACTAAGACAGCAATGTAAATAGCATTTGTTTTTTTGAAGGGCCGATATCACATGGTCTGTGCATGAAGATCCTCGTATGTTCATTTCAAGGATCGGAAAAGCGATGGGTAAAACATCCGAAATAAAAAAACCGAGGAGGCGCCGATCTCCCGCTGACAAATCAAATTCACGAAGTGAATCCCGACTACAACTAAAACTAGCGCTGTGGCTGAAATCGTGTAGACCTTCACCTGGCGAATTTTCCAGCCACATTTCTTGATTCTCTTCTAGAAAGTTGTAATTCCAGCTAATTTTATGATCAAGTAGCGGAAGCATCGACTCGCTGACGGTATCTGGCTGAAAGTTATTGAAGTCTGAGACTGTTGACTCGGAATAATTTGAAAGTTGTGGAACACAAAAATCATTATCGACGTGAACTTCGTCATAGACGGGAAAATATTCCGGAGATACTGCTGCGCAATGAGCATGACTTGAAATTATATCGGCTTCAGATATATAGCAGTTTGTACGGGGAACTTGTGTGTTAAAATCCAATGCAGAGAGCTGTGAATCAATTGATGTCGACCGACTTCGATCATGTGTATTTGGAAGATCCAGTGATGTTGAGATTGAACGTGAAAATTCTAAAGGGGTCTCGCCCCTTGAGACCATTATTTGATTCACATTGGATGAACTCTTTTCCGCCAACTTCCGCCTTTTGATAATTAATTTTACTTTCTCCTTCTGTAGTCGACGCTGCTCATTGTTACTCCACCAAAGAGGTCGTTTATAGTCACACTTCAGTCCAAGATGTTTACATGCTGAACATGATGGGGTACCCTCATCACACTTCTTCCTGCGAAGCCGACATGTGTAGCATCCTGCAGATATGTTAAATTGTAATAACTTAAGAGAGTACTAATCGTACCAGTTCGTGATCTTCTATGCAACTGCACCTTATCTTTCGAATTTCGGAGCTTGGATGAAGGGCAAGACTTGGTTAGTTCCTTAGGTTTGTACTGTGTTATAGCCATGACTTCACACCGGGCTATGCGGATTTGAGAATGTAAAATAAATTTTTGAAAGATGAGCTGATGAAAGTACTATATTAAAATGTGAAGAAAATTAAACAAGACCTGCTTGTCCTAGTAAGAGACGTTTAGAGGAAAAGAGAGGATGGAATGAAACAGGAATGTAAAAATTTAGACCAAGAAAAGAATTCAATTTGCCGAAAGCGGAGGGCCATTGAATATATAAGTAGCGAAATGCAGTCTTCTTGCAAGCCATCGTCTACCAATAGGCTTGTAAGTTTTGGAAGAGGGGTGTGTCTGGACTGAATCTGCGGCTTTATGAAGACCAACAAGTAAACTCCCTTATTAGGAGCATGTTTTGATTATCTATTTCTGGGTGCATAACCGGATTAGGCGATTCTATTTTTTATCTTCTGCACTCTTCTTACCTCTGCAGTATTGTGTGACTGGAGTTACTTTGCTTGTCCCATGAGCTGACATTGTTTTTTTTAAACCTTGCTCAATTGGCTTGTTCAGGTTTCCCAGCCCCGGCTTTCCATGGGGAAGTAAGTCTTAACGGGGACTAGATTTGATGCAGCTGTTCCCATTTCCTGCAGTAACTCTTCTCTATCGGTTATGGGCCAATAAGTTCATCAATAGTCATGCCTGATGCGACCCCTTGATCGTTCAACACTGATCCGATGTGCATCATCAACTGTCGATGAAGTTTGAAAGTATTTTCCATGTACCTCAGTTTGGTATGGTATCCCCGACCTGAGGTCTCGCAGATTCTGGAGTTAAAGTAGAAAGAGCAATCTTTGTCAAGAGTTCATACTTTCACTAATACCTCCTTGCCGTCTGGCTTCAACAATGCTACTAATAAATGATAACATAAGACAAGGCCGATCATAGAGCTCTCTTAGACAGGGAGGGCATGTCCCATGCAACAGGGCCAGATGAACACCATAGGCATCTGGTTTTGTTCCGTTAAATTCGGCAACTTAGATGCCTCAATGATTGTTTGCAAGTTACTTATTACAGAACGAAGTAGTGCCAATATAATAGTGTATTAGTGAGTTGCTAATGCCGATATCATAGACAGATATCTCTGAATCAATAGAACACCGGCCTGACACAAGTTCATCTATTCAATCCCAACGGTGTCCGCGAGCCACGGCAACTGTCAAGTGATTTATTCCATACGAAATAGCTGACAAAGCACTCCATAATGTGGAATTATCAGCTATAAGGATCCACGAGTTGAAAAGCAATAGTGAATGGAACATTGTTTCCATGTTTCCAACATCAAGGAGCTCTGAAGTCTCAAATAATAAACTTGAAAAACTTTCTTGATTTCCATAAAAACTTTCACAACTGTCTTACAATAATCTAGACGAGGTAATTGATTGTGGTGAGGTTCCTTTCGTAGGACACTGAAATCCAGTTAATAGTATACAAGTACATCACTTAACTAGTTTCGGAACAAGCAATTGTCGAAGTTTGGCGGCCGTTAGTGAAGATGTGGTGAGAGGAAGCTAGCCAGGCTCTGTCACACTAGTCAAAGTTTCATTCCCTAGTGTTCATCCAGTGTGATGATGGCAGGCGGGTTGAAGTGGGTCAATTAAGTGGCTTGGCCAAACGTAGTTCCCGTTAGCTAAGAAATGTGTTCTAGGATCATTCAGGCTAGATCTACTAGCCTCTCCGACAAGCCTTCCATCCCCAATTCGCCCCACTTTTAACAAGCCACAGCTGGCTGGCTGCACTAATTATGCACGGTACATACGCCCTCTGCATAAATGGGCCACATGCTTGCTCATCGCCAAAGCAACAAGCCGACAAGTTATTTAAAGCAACAACCATCCTCACATCTAATTCCAGCTAAGTTCTTCTACATGAGCAGTATACTAGCCAGATACAGAACACTATCAAACTTACAAACATTTCGTCTCATAAAAAGTTAGAAACCATTGCTTGGTATAGAAAATTTAAGTCAATCACATAGACCATTATTTTCTTAAGATCTCATGGTTTTCAATAATCTACTCCTCGCTGCATCAGACTATCTAAAAATGACTTAAATCACAAACAAAATAAAATGGACTTTCTGGATTAGCACTTGATTAAGAAGTGTTAGTAGGGACCTTTTTTTGGAGTTTTTCATTAAAGCCATACCTTACTGGAATCTGGATATTTTTCAGTTTTAGAATGTGTGAGCCCTGAATCGATATTAATAAAATCAACCCTTTTGCCATGAATGGATAAATTTCATTAGCGTTTACAACCGATGTATGTAGTTTAGTGAACTAATCATATGTTTTACATTTTAAAAAAAACGTTCTAGGAATCGCTGTTCCGTTTGTATCGATGTAAGAAAACATTCAGTTGGTTGCATATTGACACGAACCACAGCATATATCGATGATAGAATTATGCCAATCTCTCCATTCAAATGAATTAGGAAAGGGCACAGTTTCCAGCAGATGCTGCAGCAATACTCATATCGATGTTGTAAGAAACTTATTTACCTTGAGCCTTGTAGGTGTTTAGGTACTATGTTAGTTTCTTTGACACTACTATCCTGCTAATATAGAAATTTGGTTGCATGCAATTTATTAATCGTCACCTGATGGTATTGTTGCATATTCATGTCATGAGAGTCTTTCCTTTAAGCCTAAGTTGGATATAAATGAGTTAACAAAAAGTTGTTAGTTCTGCAAAGTACTAACTGCACTAGGGGCGCCCTACCGAAACCTTATAAATATTCTTCTAGTTTATGAAGTAGCCCAGGTTCCTGATTCTCGATTAAGTTGATCGAAGTCCCGTTTTCTGGGTATGACTTCGAGGCGATTACAAGTTCATGTATGATGATGAGATACATGGAATTCATGCCTGGGCTTTTTAAGATCCATGAGCAAAATGGCTAGGGTAATGACATGAACTTTGCACGTTACTAGAATTCAGATTAAGAGAATGTATGCCTACGAAATTACCTTCTGCAAACAAAAAGCATTCAAAGCTGTATTTTACTAAACTAGAATATGGCTCTTATTCAAATATGGAGTGTCGTGTATCTTTGTATACCTCCTTGCTGCAGGCATTCAAAAGTACGGCAACTAGTTCGAAATCTCGGGTATGACACACCCAGTGAGTCCTAATTATGCCAGCCTCTCCGTTCAGCTATCTGTTCTTTTGAAGTAGGTTCCCGGATACAATTCCAGCTTTAAATGCACTCTTTTGCTTTGAGTGGATATGTCACATGGAGTCTTTCAGATTAAAGGAATTTATTCAATTTCTGAATAATACCTCGGAATTTTGAGTTTATCTACCTTGAGTCTATAATCTACTCTGCGTTCGAATCTATGATTATGTGAAGATGTCTTCAGTGTCTTATTCTGAAATACCCATGCTTTCGGCAGTAGATAGAATGGATTCAATTGATACAGATTTTGAGGATGATAGTGATGTAGAAGATTTATCACCACGCATTAGTTTGGGTTCTGTAAGTACTCACCTCTATCTAAGGTATTCACATGCTCAAAGTTTTCTAGACCAAAAGAAAAAGTGATACGACAATTTCGTCGCTACATGAGCCACAAACTCCTAATTTAGATTCAAATGGACTATGCAAATTTAAATTTGATATTACTAAATCTAAACCTGTGGAGGGACCACGGGGCCCGCATCTATTTCGGAGCTCAATCAGCATTGCAACGGAGCCTGATATTATAGAAAATTATTATCTCAACATCATCTCAACTACACCAACTATTGACTATTCCAATTACCATAAACCAATTAAAGAGACCTCAAGTCAGTTACAAATGCACCACTCTTCTGATTTATCAGTGAGTCCGATTGATAACATAAATCTGGTAAATATATTCTGGTGGACACCACAACAAGTTGCAAGATGGATGTATCACGTGGGGCTTGACCTACTGATAGCAGAAAAGTTTGAAAAGAATGATATATCTGGAGCGATCCTTCTAACACTAAAGTTCGAGGACCTCGCTGAGCTTGATATTCCTTCTTTAGGATTACGAACAAAAATTTGGAATGAAGTTAATCATCTACGATGTAGTAGTTCTAGACCGGTAGAAGATTTAAATACATTAAATGAGAGTGTAAAATTGATGGATAAGAAATTACTTACTCCATCTAGGAAAATTGAGTGCCATGAGACAAAAGGAAACTGTAAACAATACTTAATTACGAATAAACGCAACACAAAAAACCCTGATATTATTTCATCATCTATATCTAGATCCAGTCCTGACATAGAAAATCTGATCGTCAAGGAAAATAAGAACATAGGGAGAGATTATGATTCAAATTCAAAAGGGCAACAGATTTTGGCTGATGACTATTATCGAAAATCTAATCCCCAAAGTTTGGGAAATTCTTTCTCATCAAAAAAAAATGCTATGAAAAGAATTTTTACTTTTCCGGATGCTTTGGAGGTCCTATCTTCAGTAAATGAGCTGTTTACAATCTATGACAGTGAAGTAAGGAAAGTAGAATCTAAGAAAACTTCGTCACAGTTGGAAGAAGCAAATCTACGTTTAATCGATATCCGTGATCCGCAAGAAAACGTAAAGCAGTTCATTGACTCTCAGGCAGTCAGTCTACATACGAATAAAAGCTACTGTCAGGAAACGACAAAACAGGAATTAAAAACCCAGATATTAAAGATTGAAGGTTCAAACACTTGCATAGCTAAATCCCAGATACTCGACTGTATCTCTTCACCCTCAATCACCTTCTCTCCTCACCAGATGGAGCGGGTTGTAGCAATCTCGCCTGAGCTTCAAAATATCGTTCAGCCACCATTAGCTTCTAATTGTTTAAGGGCATATTCACCTAAGACAGATATTTCATTATCAATTATGCATCCCGAACTAGAAGCTGTTGCCCGAAAAGTTTGTCATTCAGTCTTAAAGAATTTTATAAAATTATCACCTCATATTTCCCACATTCAATATTCTTCACCAATGAAAGCGCTTCCTCCAGTTAGCGAAGAAAAATTCGATGGCTTAGCAAAGATAACTTCTGGCCATGTAACCCAGGTGGGTTGGATGAGAAAACGTAAAACCAAGATACTGCGCTTTGATTGGCAGAATTACTACTTTTCCCTTAAAGGCACGCAACTAGCAATGCATAAACATGAGTGCTTGCTTGATGTAATTGATTATATTGATATAGATGACTATGCTATAGTATGTTCATCATTTGCCACGAGCTCTAGGTTACATGCAGCCTTTAAAGCAATGTCATTATCACGTAAAAAGGATAAAGATTCAGATAAAGAGTCTTTCACTTTTCAACTAGTCCCAGCTTCGGTCAAGAAAAGTAGTCGCCATCACAAATTTAGAAGGATAAAGGCACACCATTTTGCTGTACATTCACAGAACGAACGGAGTGACTGGATGAGGGAAATGATGCTTGCTAAAGCAATGCATAAAAAGAGCCAAGGTTATAAAATTAATGTAAATGGAAATGTAACGTAATTGAGATTGAGATTGAGAAATTGCTATTATTTACCCAGATAATTTATTCGGTAAAATAGCTAATTAATTCTTTAGTGAAACTTTTGGAGATGATAGTAATGATAATGAAAACATAATGATAGCCTAATTGTTTTATCTTTGATGAGGATTAGAAATCTGTCTTCGGAATTCCAACTGGTTTTTCGTCTTCACCGAGAAAGAAACAAAAAGAAAATTTTGATGTAAATCCATTTAGATGTAAAAGATTTTATTCCGATGACTCAAAGATATTATTTTATGGGTATTGGTATGTACGCGATTCTTTATCAAGATTCCGTACCAAGGAAATCTGAGACGTTGAATATTCGTATCAGGTAGGTTTCCACTAATGTTATTTTTCCCGTTTTACAGTGAGAGCCGACATGAAATTTCCAACATGTGTTTAATTCTCCCCCTACAAAATTGCTGTAAGGGCTATTAAGTCTAATACCATGTACCCCACACATACTACAACTATTATGATTGTCACTTTTTATCATTAGTTTTTCATCCCTTGCTATGATCTGCAGACTAACGCAAAGGACTGGGACCATAGGGTGAGTGAGAATTAGTTGTTTTTTAAAATTTTACTTTTATTGTCTTTAAAAGACGATGGAGCAATTTAGACTGAAGAATCCCTGCTATTGCAAATTATCTCATCTAATCCGTACACTCAACCCGAAAAGACATGGGTATCTTTAAAAATACAAAGGACGATGATAGTATTTCTACAGATGATCGACATATACAGTTGGCGCTACCCAAACGCATCATCTACTCCATGCCAAAAATCTAATGACAACACAATACGATAATTATACAATGTATAAATATTTTCTAATGAACGAAATCTGTTTTGTAATTCCTTTTTTTCGTCAAAAATCCCAAACAAATCAAGTGATCAAATGGTTGCGGGTGGGATTTTTAAGCCCCTGCCTAGAAATAATGGGACGAAATGAGATTTTGAAAATCCCAAGACATCTTCTTAGTAATTAATAAAGGCGGGGAAGCACTAGCTATACCCTGACTATTAAAGCGGATCATTTAAAAGCTGAAAGACAACAAGACCCTATATAATTGGTCAAAAAAATGGATCAAAATGAGATTTTATTACGATTTTTAGCAAGACTGCTCTCGCGCACGCAATTCTATTTCAATTCTAAAAAATTGGATATCTTGCGTATATCGATAGAAAAACAGACTTTTCCCTACTCAAATTATGTTCTAGCTCTGTGGCAGATGAGTTGTGTTGTGATTAGTTTTTTTGACTAGGAATTGCTGATGCATTTAGGTGGCGCCAACGGGATGTTTCAAATCGATAGCCCCCGCCCCCGCCCCCGCCGCGTAGTTCATCCGTTATCCGTTTGTAGATCTTTTCTCTCCATTTTAATTTCAACCCCAGTAAAGCCCGCATCTTCCATCTTCCCTATTCCAGTAATAATACCCCCTTCCTCGATCAAATGTTCCCAGTAGATTTCGTTGCATATCGAGCTGAAAATTCACAGGCGGAAAAAGCTTATCAGATCCCTCCCACTACGGTTGGGGTAAGCGAGCATGAACTGTCCTCTGTCCTCTATAATAACAACGAAGAATCGCAATTCGTAATTCCCAGTCCGGGAAATATATGTAAGTTCGTTCAAAAGTTGTGCTTACAAGAAAAATTTCTCAATATAAATAGGTTGAAGCATTAGTTAATTCTTTGTTCTCAGTTATCTTAACTAAGAAATGTTGAACTTTTGCTGCTATTTGGTAAATATATACACCTTATGCCCCACAAAAAGCACATCTGCACGCCGCAGAAATATAACCCTATCGACTTTTTATATTATACAATCTCACATCCTTAGAGCATTCGCATTTCAATTTGATGCAATATTGACGAGCGATAAGAATGCTTTTTAAGATAAAAATTATACAGTTTCAACCACATCATGGAAAATGATACAGAATTAATGATGCGCATTCAAAGGGTTTTAAGTAAGATTAATTACTGAAGTGATTATAGAATTATTCTCGATTAAATTAGGCGAAGCCAGGGATTCTCAGGGTCGGATGGTAGAGTGGTATTCCGTCCCAGGTCCCAGCCCTTCTCCCATGTAGAGTCTTGAGTCTGGGTAGCCTGGATACCCACCTCACTCGAAACAGAAGATGGTTGGTTCAAATCCAACAGACCCAACCACATTTCGCTCGATGGATGTTTACAGGATGGTAAAGGCATGTCAGGATAATCCAGGGCTTGTAATTTTTCTTGGATGGATGTTAATGGATGAGGGGCGACCAATTGTGAAGGAAAAGCGATTGTACATCGTAGTAGCATCTACGAAAGGAATCTAAGAAAAAGTTCGATCATTTAACATGTAGATAAACGCTGTCTCTGTTCCTTGAGGCTGTTAATTGATGTAATGAGTTAAAAAAACTAGGAATTCCCGTTTATTTTTTGAGGTAAATAAATACATCTCTGTAGCCAAAAAATTGTTTATTTGTAAGAGTCTTCAGAAAAATGATATTGTTGGCTAACTGATACATGATAGAATTGTTGTTGGAGTAACGAAGAGGCAACTCTAGCTGTCACCGCTAAAGCGGGATCTGCTTTAGCCGATCTCCGTTCTTACGGATACCCTGCTCGGAATGCGAAATGCGATGCATCTACTAGGATGCATTTAATTAGTAATACTATCCTGAGCCGTAAAACAGGTAAATCCGCTAAAATATGTGCGATCCGAAAAAAGACTTTGGTTAAGTCTCACATACAGCTAACTCGATTAGGAATAGACTATGAAAATTTGCCAAATTGGGATTTTATGTGCAACTCTAGACCTATTAATACATTAATTCCTGTTTCATAACTTCTAATAGGTATGGATAAATCCGCATAGTAAGTACCACTAAACTCCGCAGATAATCGC
>PEDP01000020.1:0-63780 GCA_002918395.1 Erysiphe pulchra
CTGCATAAGCATTTTCTATTAGTTTTATTAAAGAAATTTAGATAATTACAATTTGCATACCGTATCTAAAATAAAATTTGAACTATCTTAAATATTATCCTAGCAACAGTAGATGAAAATCAAAAAGATGACGAAGCAATTGGGAATTTAGCGTAAAGATATCCCTGTTGTAGCCAATTACCTCGATCTAGGCCTAGTTCAGACTAACTTATATCCCTGCTCTAAGCATGGTAAATTTTTAGAGTTTATGGCTGATTAAGGAAAATGATGGTACTGCTTGCTTGTCTTATGAAAGGTCGTATGCACGAGCGTACATGAAGGTGCATAAGATAAGCATTTTTATGAAAACCAGGGAGGTCCTTAGAAGTTCCCTAGCCAGATGGGCAATAGGAGAAGCCCAGCTATTCAGAAAAGGGCATAGCCCATAACACTATCCTTGGTCCCAGACCCTGCATCCGGATTATCATTAATACGGAAATAAAATTAAATCCACACACTTGTCAATTGGACTTGAAATCAGAATCTCCTAACTTGGCTAACATTTAAGAACCGTGAATTCAAAAATTTAAAACAAACTCAATCCCTTGTATGTTTATTCACACTGTATATTTTAATTGAAGCCGTCATATGACCATTCCAAATACTTTAAGTCAAAGCCATTCATCATAGTATAATATTATTGCTAAGAATTTTGGCCAGTCGAGGTGGATAGTCTAAGAAATAGACTTATTATCCTAAATGAAGACACTTGCAATGATAAAGCTGGTCAAATAGACTATCGCCACTTGTGAGAGAGTAGCTTGAAAGGGTTGTCGAATTTGCAAATAAGTAGCATGCCTGCAAAGCTCTATTACGCCCAGGTGAGATGACATTGGATGTTTTGGAATCAGGAAATCTTTTGGAACAAAACTCGCCTGTTCAAGCATAGGAAATTAAATGAATTATCTTATGTAAATCTATAGTTCGATGACTAACGGGCTTTGATTGTTGAGAAGGATTAAGCAGCAGGACTTTTACAATCTTCGATATGCGCAATTACAGAGTCGCGCTCAACTTAGTTCTCTATGTCGAGATAGTTTATCTGAATACGTTAAACTGATTACACCTGGAGGTGAGTAAGGCAAAATATAATATGAACTCATGAAGATGCTCTCTGAAGTATGCCAATCTAAATAAATCTAAAGGTGGTAATTTTACCATGGAAGAATGGGAAGTTGGAAGTCACTCTGAATTTTTGTTTTCTTTCTGCACTGCCTAGCAACTTAGTACTTTGTGCAAACAGCCTTCCCTTATTCATTTGGACTCGACTCACAATACCTGCTATGCCCTCGATGACAAGAGCCGAAAGCCCTTTCTTTGCACTATTGTGGTAAGGCCCTCCACAGCCAGCTGTGGAGTGGAGTGTCTGTAGCCCTCATGATAATTTTTTCTGAAATCAGAGTCCCTCTGGAACGCTGGCTAAAGTGGTTGAAAGTGAATGCTCGGTTGACTGAGTCGCCAACTATCATGATCGACTGCTCCGTTATAGAGGTCGCTGGGATTAAAGCTGTATTTGATTTTCCGAAAACTAGATTCTGTCACTGGCATCTTTTTCGCGCCTTGTCTGGACATGCAAGGAAAATAAGTGACCTGGCTCTAAGAAAAACAGCAGTTGATGACTTTATTAACTAAGTCAAAACAAAATCCATACCAGAGTTTACTGGGGTATGGGAAAGGTATCAGGAGAAATACCAAGTCCAAAAGGAATGGTTGGGATATCTTGTTTCACAGTGAATAGGTCAACCTGAAAGGTGGTGGCTAAGGAATTGCACAGTAAGGCACCATCTCAGTGTGTATCGAAATTTTTGACTTTTCCAGATGATAGAGCAGGTTAACACGAATAATATGGTGGAGTCCTGGCACTAAAAATTGAAAACAGTTTACTTGAAGTCTGCCAGGAAGCAGCAACCGGACATCCTCGTATATAAGCTTTTGAGGGAAGCATTGATTGACCTCAGGCTTAAGGTGGCTGGTGCTGTCAATTGACTTGGTAGTAGACGGATGTGCTAGGCTGAGATCTCTCAGTTTAATAAATGTAATGCGATAAGTCTTCAAGACGCAGAGCATTACATCACACGTCCGTCTCTGCCAGAAGATAGTGAGGAGCATGAAAAGGCAGACCTTGTCAAGTCTTCCACAAATGCGGATGTTAACTACACCGTTTCGTTGAATGATGGTTGTAGTATTTCAAGATGTACGTGTCCATCCATGGATAACAACCGTACGGTTTTTAAGCATATGATTATGGTCGAACGGCTTCTTGACTATACTATTTGCTATGACTTCGGTGGCATTGGGGAACCTGGAGTAAACTCCTCACAACCTTCCGACTCCTTGGCTTATCTTCCGCTGAAGGCTATGGGGATCATTCAATTGTGCATAATCTAGAGGTGGCACAGCAAATAACAAATATGGCTGTGAATTTGAAACAATTGCGCCTCAGGAAAAAGATTTTTTTTTTCTGTTTTCAAAAGATCTCAAAAACGAAGTGAAGTATTTTTCACAAAGACAACGCAGATGAAATCTCTTCTTTTACCTATAATTAATTTTGCTGTATCATAGATTTTAATTTGATGTGATGCTGAAATTTTTATTTGTAAAAATCTTCTCAATTTCACAGGGGTTATAATTGTATCCCCACCCCACATGCAAAGGTCACGTGGGGGTGGGGAAATAACGAAATGAGGGTAGGAATTTAACATTTTCCTAAATACAACGGAGTGTTTTTCAAAATTTATATCAATAAATTTGAAGGCCTGTTACTGCGGCTTCTCTTGTTTTTTTCTCCTTCAATCTCGATATTATGATGGACAAATAAGTTTGATAGTTATTGAAGAATTTAGAAAATAGTTGAACAAATATTGATTGATGGTGGGTGATACTATGATGGAAATCTGGACATGGAGGTATGGTTTTTGCTGAAAAATCATCAGGTGAAGTATTTTAATTCCTACGCGCCTTTTTCTTACGCATGTAATGAGAGAAATAATCATGTAGGTCTGAACCTTCCTTCTAGGTTCTTGGACAAGAAAAATGAAAGATCTCTCATTGCCGATGCCCAGCTTTTCACCATAGCTTAATACTAAACAAAAACCGATAAAGATGTGATGATCATTCCTTTATCTTATCAAAGTTTTTCCTACAACTCCAAATATTCAGTACTAAAGCCTGCACTTTCACATTCTTATCCAAACAGGTACGATATATAGTGCGAGAAAATTCCCATGATTAAAAAGCCCGCATGGCAATGCTATCAATTTTAACGACATAACCCACAAGGTTTCTATCATGGCTTTATGCATCTAATTGTTGACATACTGGAAAAACACGACTACTACACCTCCAGTGCTCGAAAGAACCAAAAAAAAGCTTAGTCAGTATGTGAGATCGAGTTCGGAATTTGGCCCACTTTAAAGAGACTTGGTAATTTATGAGATGAAAGGTTCGGGGTAAAGTCATTCTATGCTGCATTGGAGCGAATAAAAAGATTCGTAAGTTCAAAGTAAAGGTTGGCAGCATTTTTGGCCCACCCTCTGAATGCTTACATAATGATGGATGACTCATGAAAAGAGTTGAACTAAGGATATACTACTTCCATCAACATGAGCCAACACTGCATAATGGAACACATATTACTCCGAATAGACACTTTCCTAGTGATCATTTTCCTATCCACAAATCTTCTTTAATGTCAGGGAAAGTTGATCGCAAAAACTAAAACTCTCACATACTTCTTCTCCCCTCCTTTCCCCCCCACCCGGAAAATTGGGGATTCCTACTCTACGAAGATTCTGGAACGCACTGAAATAAACATGTCAATAGAGAGCATTTTTTTGCTCAAGGAAACCCCAAATTCGATATTTTTTCATTGTATTTTGTAGTAGCTTATACAAATCATTTCGTATGTTTTTATGGGAAAGTTGAAGCTGTTGTAACAACTAATGCGACACATTCTTCAAATTTTATGCAATCAGTAGTACCAAGAGAAGTGGTAGCCCTAGTCAATGTTTTACAAATCTATTAGTTTAAATTATATAGAATCTACCGAGTCTTATTATGTATGCTTTTACAGTATATCGGATACCGGGGGATTGTAAGTTGATATACCTCCCGAAGTGGGTTCAACCTTGAATAGAAACCACCGTTTCAACCACCACCACCCAAACAAGAAAAAGGACATTCGAAACTTTTGATGAGTTGGTGGAAGACCCAAGGTTGGCTTGAGAGAAAAAAAGCCCCAACTAGCAAGTTCGTCTTCTTGTTGTATCGAAAAATCTTTGCTCTGATTGGTGGGCTATTTCTCGCGACAGTCATCCAGAAACTCGGTTTCTGAAGGTGTGTGGGTCATTTAGAGGCAGGCCTGTCTGGGGTACCATTTAGAACTAGAACAGCCAAAAGTGCCCGCAGCTAGCTTATTTTTTGCATATATGATTTCGTAAGTTTTAAAATAAAAAAGCGATGAAGATTTAAATTCAATGGGATTAAAATAAAACAAAACAAAGCGAGATGTGTCCTTTTTTTTTTTTTTTTTTTTTTCCCCCCCCGGATTTTGGGGTGTTGAAACAGCGGTTTCTTTTCTTTTTAGGATGCCCCACTTTAGTGTGGGCGAGCGATTACTCAGGCACCTCAACTTAAAGTACTAAATAGAAAGAATAAAAAGGGGTCTGCATTTCTTTTCGAGGAGACCGATTGAAAACAACATGATTAGAATTTGCTATTTTGCGACTTTCGTTTGAAAGCTCTGCTCTTGATTTAAAACTACACACGCACCGATCTTGATGAAGAAAATCAAGTTAGTTTCCTCGGTATTATGTTTAGTCTAAAAAATCAGAATAATTTATAATTTCTTGTGAAATATCAATGTTAATTTGATTGTAAGGCAGAGCACACGGCTCTACAAGGGTAATTTGAAGCGAGCCAATCAAAAAAAAAAAAAAAGAAAGAGGATTTAGATATGGGCTGTATTTTGTCGAGCCGTATAATTGTTAAATACGCTATTACGCTGTATGGCTCGAAAAAAAACTTATTTTGAATGGCAAATTTAGCGCGAGAAATAGCCCTATCTTCTCCTGTCTAGCGCGACTTTAATCCTTGTCTTTTACAGAATTGCAGGGTAAAAATCATACTTTTTTACTTGTTTTACGGCTCGAAATATAATAAGCATAGCAGGGGCTATTTATGGGTCCGCTAAGCATCTACATTCAATTGGGAGTCGACCAGGGAAGTAAGTTTTATACAGTGTTTTTCACTTGCGGATGATTTTGTACAGTCTACTAAGTTGGTCCATATCAAGCTTGAATTATATCTTCACAAGCCTACGATACAACAGATGCTAATTAAATCCTATTAAAAATCTAACAGTTAATCTTCTGTTGACTTACCATCCATCCACATTAACGTCCAGACGCCTGTCATGCATGCTTTCAATGAGTTTTGTGAGTTCTTGAACACCCACAAAATCACAGCTGCATAACACCCATATCCTCAATTCTCCTATTCGGACTGGATTACCCTTTCATTCACGTCCAATTAATGAAAGGGCCCAGATGATAGATAGCTCTAGGTAGCTCATCTTATAATTATCAGGAGGTAACTTCATAAAGTTCTCGGTTTTATTAATATCATCTGAAAGAGCTTATCGTGGGCCTCAGCCAACCTCAAGCTTGTTTGGGCGTCACATTTTCGCAACGAGGTGAATCCCAACTAGTCTTCGAGAAATTCCTATTAGAGTTGCGATATTTGGTTGATTCAAACCAGCTTGATGGTGCGTTTTGATTTAAAAAAATGAATTAGTACTTAACGTGTGATAACTATCCTGAAACATTGTCTTCCTGAGAACACATGTCTCTATTCAAACTTTTAGACACCGGTGTAGAAGGCGGCGACTAATGATAAGTCATATTTGGAGGGATCATGAGAATAAGTTAATAGGTCAAGGTTCACTATGACGTTTGTGTTAATGATTGCGAAGTTCTTTTTGTAGTTATGTGTCGAAATATTGTAGTAACAGGATGAGGAAAGAGTGTAGAGTTTGATGACTAGGGGGAAAGATAGATGTTATGTTCGGGACTGCCGGATATATCGGGCCAATATTTTGTATTATTACAACTAGCACATAATAAGACTAGTATCTCTGGAGCCAGGCTTTTCCCCACTATTCACAACCTACCCATGTACAACTGTAGTATGATTAGTATTTATAGGACTAAAATGGTTAATTCAATCCCTAAAAAATAAAAGATGGATCAATTTTAGCGCAGAATTCGAATGTTCCATGATGGGCCCCCCCTCCCCACTTGTCATATATAATAAATAATCGAATATTACTCATATTTTACATGATTCCATGACCTTTTCTGACTCGCAGTGCCGTAGGATTCAATCATGTTTTCTGTGCAACTTTGATCATCTCTGTATATGAAATCTCCCAGAAACTAGACGTCTTCTCCATTGTGGAGTCTACCAAAGAAGAGATCAGTGTTATTAATAATTGACAAACCTTAAATTTTGTTTAATCAGAGTTCATATTCCATTCACACCAATTACCATGAACATATTCAGATTGGAATGAATCCCAGTAGATACGAAGACATTACGTTGCTGTGATTAACAATGGATACCTTTACAGTCTTGAAAGCAGAAAATATGGATGTAATCATTCTGATTTCATGATAGAACTAGAGCGAGCAAAAAAAAAAGAAAAGATATATTAGAAGCTGATTTCTCACTCTAAGCTATACATTATCCAAAGTGACAGTCTATTCTTACTCAAATCCCTCTTTTTCTCAGATATATGAAGTTCGCTCCCATTTTACCTAAACAAACCAAAAAGATGTTTGCACCCGTTTTTAAAGGTGCTGTACAAGGTAGAGCTACTGTGCTTGCTTATCGTATTTTTTCGATCCTTTTGCTGCTTTCGATCACATCTACGATGGCTGCCTATACAAGTCCGAGGTATCCAATGGTTCCGGGAAAAACATTACCCTGTACTGAAGTTTCATGTCAAGATAGCAGCGAATGTCCTAATCACTGCAATGCTGGATGTACCATGTATAACTGGTGTGAAACTAAATAGAAAGTCTTTGGAAGAAAATTAAGGCAAAAAAGGCGCAGGTATGATACAATTTATGATTATTTACTCATTTTCTAATTTTGATATTGCCAGGCTGTAAAGTTACGTATTTTTTCTCGACCAGCAAGCAACTTGATCAACTTGAGTCAGAGCTTTTATGACTTTTTTTGATATCTATGTCTTAATTTCTCAAACATAAATGAATTGTTTTTTCCATTGAATTTCCTTGTGTTTAGAGTGCAAATGAAGGACCTTGACATGAACAGACTTGGATCGAAAGAAGCTGGAATCGGATCTGTTTTTTCTCTCAAAGTGAAACTGAGAGTTTCTTATTTTTGTTCTGCACATGTCCTTCTTCTCTCGATATTTGTATACATAGAATGAAGCTACTTCTATTAAGAGCCGCAGTTTCACATTTTATTAGGATCCTCTAAAAGAATCACTACAGGCAGCTGCCCTTTTATCTCCTTCAAATTGTGATGAGACATGAATTTGATTCGATGTTTCATTAAATTTTTCGCCCATAAACAGTTGGCCTGACACCATTCCGCCAGGTCACTACCATCAGTTTATCGCCCAGACCAAAATAAGAATTCATGCGACGATTAGAAAAGATAGGGATAATTCTATTGTTGAGAATCTAAACGGTTCATCAAGTCAGAAAAACCAAGGACAAGAAGCCCTAAGCTTCAAGTGAACGAATTTTCTTCTATATCGAATTTCTTTCTTCGAAGGTTTTTTTTTTTGATCATTCGTTTGAATATCTAAAAGTTACTCTTACTTATTCTCCTCAATTTAGCCCCTGAGGTGAAATAAATATCTCTAGCAATGCATTCTTTCCCTCTCTCTCTCTCTCTCTCAGATGATCACCTCTCAAAGTTTTCAAGCTCACGTTTCCCCACACTCGCGGGATAAATAATCTTTATAGTGTAGTGACTATTTCAATATACCTTTTCTTTGCTCCCTTTTCTTCATTTTAATTCTCCTGATTGTGAATTCCTCCCTTCGAGATTCAACGAGTAACTAGCTTCCTACCTTTCACTTGAAGCCAGCATGTCTTTCTCCTCTAAATTCTACCCGTGATCAATCTCTGGCTATCTGGGAAAATTCACGTGAATAGAATATCTACAGTTCTGTCCCTTATACTATCCTGAGCTGATGTAAATCAGACTATATTCTTCACATATACTATCACGATTATATAAAGACAAGGATTACAGGGCCTTGAGCCTTTTTCGTCAGACAGTATATCATAGGGTGATTGTGAACAGTGGGGTAAAAACAGGGCCTATTTATGGGTCCGCTAAACTTAATATGGCATGATCTACACTCAATTGGAGTTTGACCAGAGAAATGTTATATGACTAACCCCATTATTCTTACGACAATATATCCCTGCTAGTGTACTTAGACTATTCTTAGGAATATGATTGTTGACTTTTTATGTCTATTGTAAAAGTCCTTTATTTAAGCTCAATCTTTGTCTGCAAGCTTCACAACCCTATCGTAATTTTATATTTTTAATCATCTCTAAGGTTCATAGGAAAATAAAAAATCTTCGCATATTGAAGGTATTTTTGAAGTATAATTTTCAATCTTTTGAATCCTAACTATCGTCTATATTCCAACAATTTCAAGGTCCTTCTGGTGTCAGCCGTGATGAGATTGGAAACTGTTAGATGAACACGGTACTAATAAATTTTCGCATGACTAGTTTTGTTGACTATCTCCGTTCAACTGCTCTCCCGATTTTGGGAGTTGGGAAGACTGACTCTTGGGAAGGATGAAAAGATAAAGAAATGGTTTGAGACAGGTAGATGGGTAGAACCATTGCTTCTGAACAGGTTTTTTAAAGGCTTTGAAAGTTTTAAGTTTCAAGTTTCATTCATAATATTCATTATTTCCCATATTCTTGCTTGCCTTGATTCCATCTCTATAAGAAATGCATCTTTTATGTTTTTCTCTTCCACTTCTTTCTGTGTTTTAGTTTTACTTTTTCCGACACCCTTTGCTGAAGCCTCGAAAGCTTTCTATCTTCATCGTGAGAGACCTCGCGTCGAGTACTAGTGCTAATTCCTGGCTCTATCGAATTATTCTCCCGAGTAGTTGCATAAGCCTCTTTATTGTTTCGTCTTCTTGAAGGACTTAAAAAGGCATCTCGCCGTCCACATAGCCAAATCTCATCGTCTGTTGGCTGCTTATTTTGATTAGTAAGCCAGTGTTTATTACAATATGTTAGCAACCAGCCCGTCTCCTCCACCAAGTACTTTTGTGCCGAAATCTTGACGCTGAAGACATAGTTGACAATGCCCCGGCTGTACCAACACGAAGCATTTTGTGGGAACCTATCTCTAACAGTGAGGCCATTAAAGCGACTTCTCAGATCACATCGACATCCCCTGGTAGTGACGTTAATAGCATACGCCTAGCATGATCAGTTTTAGGAGAGAGAATATCCAATCTCCTTAACTATTGCATCCAAATTGGCTCTCATCCTAGGGCTTTTAAAAGAGAACACGTAATTATTATTCCCAAATCTGGAAAAAGAGATCGTTCGAGCCCAAATTTATACAGATTTATCGGTCTACTCTCATGTCTAGAGAAGGGTCTCGAACAACTTGTCTCCCGTCGACTTTCCTACTGGGCCATCAGATATAAGATTCCAGCACCCAATCAATGTAGTGCTTTTAAGTATCGCTCAGCATCAGATCTCACAACAGCTCTACTCTGTGATATACATTAAGCATGGGAAAAGAAAAAAGTTGCAGGCATAGTTACAACTGATGTGAGAGGTGCCTTTGGCGGAGTTCTTGGGAATTGACTGGCTCGACCGAATTCACCACCGTCTAGCAGTAAGAATCGCTTCTGCTGATCCAAGACACTCTATTAGACCGAGATGGAACTTGTCCTACCTTGCTTGGATCAGACGATGTCAAGCATTTGAAATGTCCACTTCAATAGATGAACCACTGTGGCTCATGTTAGACCGATTTTCTGCTCGTCAAAAAATCGGTGTAGCCGGTCGCTAGGAAGATCTCAAGTCGTTTTAATTCTGGAATCGTTTCAAGAATCCGCTCGATTTAACTGTCTTCTGTGATGGATCACTTGATCCATGCCCGGCTATAGCGTAGATCTATCGCAAGATCAGTTTGCCTCTAGGCCAAAATGTTGAAGTCTACGACGCAGAAATTATTGGAGCAGCAACAGGTCTACGAGTAGCTTGCTCGTATTGGATGAAACGAATTGTCAAAAATGTCACAGTTTGTCTAGGAAATGAAGAAGCTGCTATCCGACTTAACATCAGATGCGCAACTCCCTCGAGCTCTGTCCAATTTCTGGAGTTCCGATCTCTCCTCAAGGATTTTTTAGAAAGAGCAAAGGCTACAGTAATAGAATAAGGATCGATCGCTAAGACGGGCCCAGGACAACAGGGAATTTTTGGAAATGAGAGGGCAGACACTTTAGCAAAACAGGCTTGCAGCTTAGAATTGTAACCTACAGAGGTATCAATCGTTCGGTGAAGAAGGCTATTGGAAGAGAGATACTACGACTCACTGGTTTCCTACTGGAACTCTCATACACATAAGCGCTATAATGACCTTGGCATTGATGTGTGCTCGCGAATCTCGGCAGAAATAAATTTGCTTTCTAGATACAGTCATTCTAAACCACTGGCAGTTCGTTCCGGATATGGCGATTTTGCATCCTATTATCGTCGCTTCCATCACACTGATGCTGATCTACACTGTTCGTGCAGATTAGAAAAATCATCGAAACACCCATTCTCCTGTCGGTTAACTAGATGAATTAGGAGACGGCTTCTTGGATCTATACGAGGAACAGCTGAAAAGATAAAGTGGCTATTGGATACTTGCTCTGGTGCTCGAGTTTTTCACTAATTTCAAATGGCGTTGGGAGGTATAAATAGGGAGTAATTGGGTAATTATTTCTAGATTATTTTTGGAGCTGCTTTTACGCGTAATTTAGACGTTAGGGTAGTAGAAATACCCCATTCACCTTTGAGTTTATCAGGTGTTTGCGTAGACAATACTGTCGTCGTATTACATCTTGAAATGCCTGAAGGCCTGAAAATGTCATGACCTCTCCTACTAATAAATAGTATCTTTGTGCCTTTTCTGGATATCACCTCTCAAAATAAAAATAATACCAAAATGGGTCAAAAGACGACTTTTAAATTTTGTAAAAACATGGGACACGTGGAAGCGACTGTAGGAAAAAGAAAAGAGCTCAAAAAGAAAGGAAAGAAAGAAAAACCGAGAACTCGAGTAATCAAAAGTAAATACCATCTTCCCCTGAACTGAATTATCCAATAATGTAACTTATCTATCAGACACTGGGGCAGACTTTCATTTCTCAAGTAATGAAAATGATTTCCATTGTTATTCTGTTCACTCTAAGACTACTTGCATAGCTGAAAGAGGTTCAGTCTCAACTTTAGGCTTTGGTAATGTCCTTTTTCCTATATATGATGGCCAAACAGAATATTTTCACGGTGCCATATAAATCTCTGGTGAACTAGTCTGCATTCTTTCAACTGCCCAACTTGAGAAATAAGGCTATTCTATACGATGACCACCATATTATAAGGATGTAAGACTAGTCAGGCCAGATGATACCTTTTGTGCAAACTTTCGTGGTGAATGCGGCAGAATAATTTACAGACCTACCAGAATCTCTAATCCTCCTAAGATCTATGCTATCAAGCGTGATTGGAATACTAAATCAGGCCACCTTGGTCAGAAAGCACAAGATATAACACTTAATCTAGCAGAAATAAAAGGATACACTCCCTCTGCTCATTGTGAAAAGTGTACCAAAACTAAGATCACCAGAAGTAAAGGTAACGGAATTCTCCGCAGGTCAGACGAATTCATAGAAACTATTCATTTGGACTTAGTTGGTGGACATGAATCCCTGTCACCAATCACTTCAGACAAATCAGTTCCCGTTTGGCTCCTACTTGCCGTGAACGAACATACTTCATGGAAATAGGTGTGGCCGATATATAACAAAAAAACGGTCCCTACCACCCTACATAACTTTCTTGAAACCTTTAAAAGAAAATTCAATAAAATCTCAAAGCGCATACAAACTGATAGCGTTACTGAATTTTCAAATTCCAAATTCCAAGAGATACTTCATTCTCGTGGAATTAAGTCGTTAAAGTCGTCTTTTCATGCCCTAGAACAAAATGGGATTTCTGAGTGAAACGTACGCACAGTCACTGAGAAAATGGGGGCATTGCACTTAAAATTAAGATTACCATTAAAAATTTGGCCGATAATCCTTAATGCTGCCATTAAGTTATAATCTTAAATATCATGCCAAACTCACATGCACCCGATTCACCTTTCTCATTTATCTTCAACAAAGTATCTAACAATAAAAATCTCTATCCCTTTGGCTGTCGAGCGTTCTGGCTTGAGTCTGATCAAAAAACTTAAGTCCAAGGCTAAAGAAGGTATTTGTATGAGCACAGAATTTACAAATGATCATATTGTTCTCAACCCTACCATCAGTATAACTATCATCCGGCCTAATATACGCGTTCATGAAAACTTATTTCCCCTTAAAACCCAAATCCTAGCACCCCAAAAAACAATTGACGGGCAATTGAGAGTGTTCTATCTAGGCCTCGTGCAAAAGAATGAAACATTACGTTGGATAACGAAAATGAAAATATGTCTCTAAACAACGTCTGGACACTCGTCTCTCGCTCTGAAGCCAAGGTCAAAAGTCAATTAATGACTGGAAAATGAGAAAAATCGGACAAAACACTCAAAAAATGATGGTGCGCTCGAGGATTTATGGAAACTTCCTCAGATAACACCTAAGCCGACGTTTTCCATTTCACCACTATGCGTATGCTGTTTGTATATGCAAATTGCAATGATCTCTTCATTCGGCATATTGATAATACCGCAGCCTTTCTCCATATAGAGCTGAACCATCCTTTATACATTGAGCAACAACATTGTAGAGAAAGTAATCCAACTCTAGTCTGCAAACTCAACAAAACCATATTCGGACTTGAAACTTTACCAAGAAGATGGCAAGAAAAACTCCGCAACGCTCTAAAACAAAATGGGTTTGAGTCATTTAAATTCAACCAAAACGTATTCCGTCAATCAAACAGAATAATCTCAACATACGATGACGATTCTATGATTATTTCTTCTTCCAAATCCTCTATCTTAACTCTGGAAAAAGCATTTCAAATAAAAGATCTTGGTGAAATTTCTATAATCCTTGGCTTAAATATTGACAGAAAATCAATGGTAAACGCATTCGTCAACAAAACAAAATTGAATCCCTTTGTGACGATATGAATATGCTTCACTGCAATAGAGCCAACACCCCAATAATAGACGATAATCTTATCGATCGTGACAAAAATATTCTATGTACAGAGCCTGATTTTATCAAATATCAATCTACTGTTAATACCCTTTTATATATCGCTAACGTGACAAGACTAAATATACAAGATGCTGCTAACAGGCTGACAAGATACACATGCTTAATCCATCCCATAATACAGTGCTTTTGCTAAAACACTTACTACGCTATTTTTCGCGCACAAAATCAGATGCCCTCTTCTTCCCATGAAATGGTAATTCTTAGCTAACTACTTCCTCAGATAGCAGCTGGGGGAGCATTACATCCTCAAAAGTTACATCTGGAATCTTCTTTCTAATTGATAGAACACCTATTGCATGGTGTTCAGAGAAACAAACCATAACAGCACAGAGTACATGCGAGTCTGAATATGAAGCGCTTACAAAACTGGCAACCATCTCTCGATGGCTTTGACCTCTAAATGAAGAATTGTTTGCACCAATAAAAAACCCTATTATAACCGAAATAGATAATATAGCAGCACTTAATACAGCGAATTCTAACAAAATCTCAGCTTGAAATCGATATTTAAACACGGTTACTTTGAACATTCGGATTTAAAGCCCAAAATTATCTCCTATATAATGAAAAAAAGTAATTTAAAATTATGAATATTTTTCAGTCTTTTAATCAGAATTTAACACATATCTTATCATTAAAATAGATACAGAAAAAAGAAAGTCACAAAGATATCAAAAGGGGGTGTTTTTTCAGCTCGTTTCAACAAAGAAGAAAAGCCTGGCAATTTCTTTCAACACCTTTTATTTACCTAAAAATTTGACCTTAAAATACTTGAATGAATGCAACAGCTATTTTTATTAAATGTAACTTCAATAAATAATAATTGATGGAAATATAGCGATAAACGCCTGAACATGCTGTGAGCTGGTAGATTTTATTGATTACAAGTTGCATATCGTGCATAGAATTCACGTGCAGAAAACATTTGAAAGGTCTTTTTTTAAAAAATTCTCAAGTCTCTTTATCAAAAAACACAAAAAGATATCTGAATACGTCTATTAAAAATTTATAATTCCAATTTACTATATACTATTTATTATTTATTATTTGTTTGGTACCTTGGAGCCTCAGTCTGATGTCTGTTGTTATCGGCAACGCTGGATACGTCAAGATATATTCAGCCAATCAAAAAATAGTATTTTGGTAAGGGTAGTATCATTAACTTTTAGGGATGGTTCAACCTTTTTTTGGACTCGGCATGAATCCTTCGAGTAAAGAACATTAAAATTAGGTATCAATTTTTCTCAGAACTTTGAATAAGATTAGAACTATCAGTGTAATTCTTGGCCTAAGTAATTTCCTTCTATCGATTCGCAATGTTCTCAACAAAATTCAAGAAACAACGTTTTTTTTTTTTTTCTTTTTTCTGCTCCAGCAAATTGGTAGATGCCTATTTCAATTTATTCTTTCACTTTCCGTCGCTGTTTGTGCACATTTTCCTATACCTATATCGATACACAGGTGTCTTCTTTCGTTTCAATATGCTTTCCCAAGCCCATAAGATTACTGTAACCTTATATTTGCTTCACTTGATCTTATGTATAGCGATGGGCCACAAGAAGATGATTCCGGCACCACCAAATGAATTGGGAATCAGAATTACTTCTGCAAGATGCCAGGGAAGAGAGTATAAGGCCCATGTGATTTATAATGCTGTGCGAATGGGCCCGGCTAAGATAAATGAACTCCTGCTCAATGGTAATCTTGATACATTAGCGAAATACGAGTTAGCAACAGAAAAGATAGGTTGTAAGCAACCGTGTTCAATGGCTCCTATTGATGCAGGTAGGCACGATAATATTTTATTTCCCCCCTTCTCTCTTGGTAGAGTGAGAACGTAAGTTTCTCATAAGCAAAGAATCGATTTGTTAACATCGACTCAACTAGGTGATTTTCGCGACATGGTTGTCTTCACACTACGTGGTGAGCTGGTCAAGGTAGTTTCTCAAAAAGGATTTGAAGGGAGTTTCACGGACTGCAAAATGAAACCTCTACTTGTACCTAAGGTAAGGGACGAAACATCGAAGCACTGCAGAAAGAGATCGATGGCAAAAAACTGTCTATTTTTTTATCTAAAGAAGGAAAGAGAAGAGAATTATGTATAGATTCAAATGGGTTTTAATAGTCTTTCTTCTCCATCTCCTACGTTTCCCTCTTTTCTTGTTATTTTAGAAGAGGGATATATTTTAATGTCTATCCCTATTCATTCGCCAATAAAGAAAAGGATTATAGCCCCCTTATTTCCACAAGAACTTTTACAGAGCCCTAAGGCATCATCACATCCAATTCTGAGAGAAAAGATGTTATCCAAGTACAATCTTTTGTTGCTTCAAAAATACCCGCCAAATCGGATTCAGTTGTCAATGTAGACACGGTAGTTTTGCAATTTAGATCTCCATATGACTAGACTACCAGCCATAAAAATTACATATCCCGTGGTAGACTTGGAAGTGTTCAAATCATCCGCAAAACTTGAATCCATGGCATAATGCAGCCTATATTAACCAAATTCCTCCAAGTGACGATGACTTCTCTTATAAATATCAACTTTAATTGGAGCCAAGGGAGTTAAAATCTGCTGGGTTTCGTATGGTCGCTGGTCAATCCAATATCTACTTGTATAGTATTTCGAACGCGGCGGTCTCCTGTTAATTAATATCGAAAAGGGATAAATGGAGATCCCTAAAAAGCACTCATCTGATTTTTTGAGGGAGGAAATTTAGCTCTGGTGCTAGATAAGTGAAAGGGTAAATATATTTCACTGATTGTGAAGAAAAGCTGAGTCGGTGATGAAATATATTTTGGTAGAGATGAGTGGAGTGTATTTTGCAAAAGGTTCATCGAGGATGTAAATTGGCGCAAATTTCTTTTAATAAATATATCTCAGGACACTAAATAGATATGAGATAATTGCGGTAGTAAATTTTAGCTCTTAGCAGTCATGAAATGGGGTTCGCATGGAATTGTGAAATAAATAGCTCTGCTGTTTAGCATATAGTTACATAAGATATGTGTAAATATACTGATATCTAGATACAATAATTGATTAGATACAACATTTTTCCAATCCCATTTTCATTTCAAAGTTTCGTCAGAATTGTTCTGTTTTCTCAGTTGCGTTAAAAACAAGAGGAAATTCGATGGACAATAGATTTTATTTTTTTTAAGAAATCAACATGGCAGATTGACATCTAGACAAAAGTAATAATAGCCCAGACTAGACTCATCTCAATGGAGCTGATCAAGCCGATACTCGAAAAAAATATCATATTATGGCCTAACACATAGAAAATGAGTCAATCAAGAATTTTACTACACGTGTCCAATTCTTACCTAATTTCGCAAAATCTAGGAGTTTGGTTTGAGCATCCAGTAACACATTGTGATGGACAATCTTTAGACGATTCACAAGGGAATTTATGACAGATTATAGAGCGTTTATCAAGAATCTTCGGCTTGAAAGTAGTGGCGGCCATGGTACTAGTAATGGTGAACAACAACAGTATCAAAGAAACCTGATGAGCTAGCAAAGAAGCTCCAACTCCTTTGAAAAAGAGAGCAAACATATTTTCTCTATTTTTGAGAACGAAAGAATTAGCCTGATGTACCCAAGCTGAGGGAGATACTCAAGTATGGAAACTTGAACGGGAAAGAAAGATCGGTATATTATATATCTGCTATCTCCTTTGGCTGCTCTAGCTCTTCTCTCAAGTGTTGTAAACTAAAAATGGATTACATCCACAGTTTTTGAGTTCAAAACTTTAAGCGTACAATGTTATTCGGATAGTTCGGACTTGGCTTTTGATTTTTTACTGAATTAGGAAAATTCAATATTTAGAGAAACTCTACACAAGAAGTTAAATAAATATTTTCATCAATTATTTATCAGGGATTAATATTTAATCTCCATTTTATTTTAGAAACAGCTTCCGAACGAAAGAGAAATTTCTGAAAGGAGTTGTAAAAAGTTTCACCAACTTTTGAATTTCCTAATTCCAAAAACAGGGAAAGCCAAAAGCAAAGTATCATCAGCCCTAATTTTTAACATAGGAGCGACTTATCGGCTGTGACTCATAATAATTTTGAAGTGTTATGGTAATATCTGGTGTGGTATGTCATATGAGCTTTAATTGGATAAAGTTGAAGTTTTATCAATATTTAATATAATGCTCTTCTCTTAATTGAAACTCTAGACACTCATGAATTTCAAATACAGTAAAGAAATAAGATGCGGATAAATTAGGGCAGAAGAATCCCACGTCATGCCAAGTCATACAAACACAAAGTCTTTATAATTGATGGTGAAAAGCAGCTGAAAATTGTGCTCAAAAATTTATACTTCGATATTCCAAGATGATCACTTTTCAAGGTGTTTACTTTTCATATCATCTGCCTTTACCACCGATTAGGATAGTCTATTTGATAACTTCATTACCTTCGGTCTCGATATTCGCAACTTCGAGGTAAAGATTAATGAGCTTCGATCGCTAAATTATGCCGCCAAAATTTTTATTATGCAAGGATGATATGAAATATGTGGACAGGGCGAGTGGTCATGATAAGTCAAAGTATTTGCCACGAACGAGTCCGATCCACCTGCCGACAACTTTCGCTTAAATTCTGCACCTTGATGAATGTCACACGTATTTCTTATATGATTCTAATAGTGTTAGATTATAAATTTGAAAAATGTCGATGATCCTAATATGACTTGCGAATTTAAAACTCTCAATTTTGCGAGTAAAAATGTTGGGCCCACCTACGACCAGCACTAAACCTCATTTAGATTTAAGATTCGAGAGCCTGAGTAAGCGACTCACGAATTGAGAACTTATCATGATGATATATTCAGCTGATAGTTTTTTCAAATTTAAGATTAGTTATGTTTTTTTTGCGATTGAAAGTTTTTTGGTGTCCTTTCTGAATCAAGGATTCTCAATTTTTAGGAGTGCTTGGTGGAGGCGTGGGTTTTGGAGTGAATTTACTCTCAAATCCTTTTGAGGATTCCATGGCTTAAGACCTGCTGCTTCCAATCCAGCTCGAATATGAGTCTTTTTAAGGACAAAGCTTCTTGCTTCATAATAGCAAGATAAAAAGTTAGGTTTCTTTAATGGTGCACCGTTGCTAATAGAATCAAGGTTATTCAGGATTTCGAGATACCGAGATTTCAGAGGCGTGAAACAAGTTAAGTTTTAGGGCTGAAGAATATGAGATGTATGAGGTGGTTCAGACACAACGTGCACTTGATCTTGCTTGTAGTCCCATAGGAAGTCAACGTTATCACGACTTCGATGCCCCCAAGAACTAGTAGTCTCCATCGCGACGGCACAGAAGGTGTTGTTTCTGTACGTCTCGCAAACAATTTTCTCCGATCACATTACTTGTCTATAAATTTGAAGACGTCGTGCATACATAGTTATGAGCATTTTTCCTCAAACTATGGGCTTGAAGATTCTCTTGCCTCTAAAGGTCAAGTAGGCGTATTTTCCTTCCATGCATGGACATAGCTTCAATAACAGTTACCCATTCACGTGATTATCGTACTTTCTTGTAAGTCGTCTTCATGGTAACTGGCACTAGAACTGTCCAGTTTGAATAGAGACCAAGTGCAATATCTTTTTCGTCTTCGTTCCAAATATCTTCATCGAGGATTTCGTTCCTTTGTTTCATGTCATTGAAGGTTTTATAAAATCTTCCATCGCATTGCATCTTGCACGTTCGGCTAGAGGACTATCAAGGGTTGCATTGGAACTTAAGCGAGATTGGGCAGTAGGTGTTTGATTAAAACCATCCAACCTTATCAAATAAGTTCATTGAAAGCAATTTTCAAAATGCGCATCTTTGGAGCTTATGGGAAATAAACTCATTTAAAGTGCAGTAAAATCAAATTTCAATCATTACCCTGCGAATTTCAGAGGGAGTTTGAAACTTGAAATCAAGATCATTTTCATCTAATTTAAGCTCCTGGTTGATCAATCCAGTCCTAAAAGAGGAAACTCGCTTAGCTAACATTATTTAGACTCATTATTCAAAAACACAGTAATTCTGTCTACAAATCATAAACGTGAGACGAGCAGCAAGAAGCTCACACTATAGACGTAGAGCAAAGCTTCACTATTGCGAGTGCAGCGACAATCTACCAACTGTAAAATACGATATTGTTCAAGGATTTACATTCCAAAGATCCAATCAAAAAATCTTATAGGGCAGTGACTATTGATACTAGACCGCAACGGGAGTCGTGTCACTACTGAGTTTATGTGGGAATGCTTTAAGAGAAAACATGCCTGCTCGTATTTCATACATTCTCCAATCCCTTGATTATGGAGCCTTTCCTCTCTCAAACTGCCTTTTCGGAAAACGCTTAGCTAAATACACACCAATGGGACCCCAACTGCTGCCCAAAAAGTTTTGATTATAAACTATCGCCTTACCCATTTGGAATTTTTATTTATCTAGAATATAAATTTGGATAAGACGCTAGTGGTCTATAGCTCGAAGTAGCCAGGAAATCACTTTTGACTCCTTAATTAATAATCCCAAAAATTTGAAATAAAATACTCCAGGCCTCACCAAGGATGCTTGAGATAACGAAGAGTTTTTTGAATCTGAAATGGCAATTTAAAGAGCTTACTTCATAAACTTTAAGAAAGACCAAATAATAGTTTCTGATATCGAGAGAGAAAGAAGAAAACGTGACTGTCAATGTCGATGTGGCAACTAATTTTCAACAGCAAGAAAAGGTTTTAGTGAGAATAAAGAATAAGAAAACAGCCTAAAATCTGCTTTAAATAAATACACAGTAGCAGTAATATTCATGAAATTCGAATAAATCTCAACCTAAGTACTTTCGAAATTAATAACAAAAGTTCGTGCATACTGCTTGCTGCTGTCTCGAATTGAGCACAGCCACAATTGCCCCAAAAATAACTATTTTTACCACGATGAAAACCGAAAACAAAACACTTCATTACTACTGGCTCATAAATCTTTCAGCTTCACAGTTAAGGGACTATCTGATATCGAGTCTCATAGTGTCTCTATTTGAGTTATTTCACGATCTAAACAAGAATGCTTGCATCATCAGTTTTTCAGTTTCATTGCGTTTCACCACTTAGTTGTTTCTCAGCCAGTCAGTCAGTGGCAAGCTCATCCAAGGAGGTTAATTTAACTTAACTTACCTGAGACTATCCACACTAAGATACTAATTGCAAGATACTAGAAATAGACAGCTCTTTCTCTAGTTGCTGCTATGAATTTTGGCACTGTATAAAGTTCATTCTCTGGATTTTGGAATCTATTCAACTAAATCAAGATGTAATTATTCTCAGGATTAACATCTAATCAATATACATATATACATATGTATACATACTCAACTCTTTTATTTCTATACTCCTTTCTCTAATACGTCAAGAAATCTTTGCTTCTGATCAGTTTTATTAATCGAATGAATGTAATTTACCTCTAAGCTTAATTTTAAAAGACAAAATACTACATTCCAATTATTGCACTGAAACTGGCGCCATGAAGTATATTATTACTCCAGTTTTAGCACATATTCTAAATGCTCAACTCATAGCTGATTCCGTATGTATCTTGAGCTGTGAGATCTGAAATCTTTCCTTACAAAGTATAGCTTGGATGGTTCGATTCCCCAGCCTATTCCAGTCCATCAAATATAGACACCAAATGTACCAACAACCGAAAACAAGGCTTTATTTGGAATGATCTGATAGTGGGAGAATTTTCCGTCAGTAAAATAATCTCTATCCATAGCTTTTTATCAAGCAATCAGTTTAGTGACATGAACAAATCTCATGTATCACGTGACCGTGGCTTTCAAGTGAGTTTGAGTGTTATTTTGCTTGGATTTTGATCTAAAATTGTAGGGAAAATTTATTACCGGGTTGGCAACCGCTTATACTCAAACAACAGTCCAGCCTAATTATCTAACAGTCCCCGAAGTTACATTCACAACTGTAACGTCAATAGTTAATAACTATCTAGGACCTGCTTTTTCGAGAGTGACAGAAAAAAAGTCTTGGTCAACAAACTCAACTGCTCAAGTTACAGGCTCTTTGCATCCTCTAACCAGCGAAGGGGATAGGATAGTAGCAACATTTTGCGTCCTAGGAGCAGCGTTTATCTTTGCGGCCGCTTTAGTTTTATGATAGAGCTGAAATTTTACGTAGTTCAAGGAAACTAGTATCAGAATTGATTTAAAGATGTAAGAAGAGGTTCATTTGTCAGTTTAATCCGATGTGGAGTTAAGAATATTCGGAGCTGGTAGTGTTATCGGAAAAAAAGGATGGAGTTTTTGTGACGTATGTAAGGTGTTACATTGAATTGGGGGCTTTTTAATTTATTTCAGCAAATCAATTTGTTATAAATCAATCGAGCATTTAAAAAATAACTGAATTCAAGTGGCCATATCGATCAAATGCTAAATCTTATTTATTCGTGATGTTATTGTATTTAACATTACGAAGGATAAAGTTACAGGAACTTATTTTGTGCATACCGCATCCTAGTATTAATAGAGTAAAGGGTATTTTTGGGCAAAGAAGGAGTGTCATGTCATTTACCCGTGCTTCGCTCAGGTTGGAATAACCGATCGATCTATCTCATTACACGAATACACGCCATACCATACAAATTGAGCGGTAGGAAATAGAAGGACGGAATTGAAAATAATCAACCCTCTTCTTAATATAGTTCGATATACCGATATCATGACTTGGGAAAAGAATCCCATTCCTCGCCTCTCGAATTACCTCTTGAATTAGGATTCAGAAGTAATTAAGCTTGAGACTCTATAACGTGTAGATTGTTCTTTCTCACCTAGGAAATCTAATCTATATATCTTCATCCTAAAACATGAGTAGCGTCAATGAATGTCAATGATCTTCGTGCTGATCATGGATCAAGTGGTGTTTAATTACATGTCTCTGATAAAAAATAGGCGACTCGCTTATCGCTAGCGTCTATATTTCCAGATCCTCAGAGGTCTTCCCCACCTCGGGCACGCGTCACGTGTTGTTATTATTAATTGATGATTATCAATAGCGCTCGCAATTCAAGTTCAATTAATTCAAAATCCTAGAGTAGATAGTTGATATTACTCCAAACGTGCGTATGAAAAATTTTACTACCTCTAGGTGCGCCAGTTGATGGATTTACTCACCCTGATCTCGACACTGGCTGTAGGTGCCTCAGCTGCTTTTGGAGCTTCCTCAAGGATAATAGGCTCTGGAGGTATCTCTCTTCCTGCTGGATGTCCTCTTGGTCTTCTATTAAAAACCTCCTCCTATTCGGTCTATTTTTGAGCCTTCTATGAAGCCTCAGCTACCTGTCGAGTAGCTTTAGCTATAGCTATCGCGTTATCACGCTTCCTCTGAGCTTCCTACTTCTTTTGAGCCTTCAGAGTAGCCTTCTCTTGTATCCAAATCACTTTATTCAAAGCGTCTCAACTCATAGCTGCTTGATAGGGGAAGATGTTTATTCTTGTGATGGAATAGATCGATCGGTTATCATGATCTGAGCGAAGCGAAGGGTAAGTAAACGCACGGGTGGTGCTTACCTAAAAATTTTAGATAGTTGCACTCTAAGAGATTAAAAGAGAGAATGAGCATAGCAAAGATAATTGATTATTCGAGCTTCGTTATAACGACATGAATCGTTCAGGCTGTTATATACTAATCCTAAAGAGTCTTTTTCCATTCATTGAGCACTGCCTCAAATCTTCACTTGAGTACGTACAGATTTGAATTACAATTTCAGCACTACATGGGGGCATCAGGTAGAGGTTGTGATCCGACTTCTAACAATTTTAAACCTCTTAATTGAATTGATTTTATTTAGATAGGAAATTGATCAGCGGCCTAAAAGTGTCCAATTTCTCACTTCTCTTTCAGACTTCGAAATATATTTCAGATGTAAACACCACTAGTCCTGCCCTTCCCCCAATTCCGAAACTTCTTCTTGCAAAATCCATTGCTTGTATTAAAATCAAGAGATACAATTATCAGATAAAGAAGATAAGCTTATTATTTCAAGGGAGAAATAAATTTTTTACGAATATGACGATTGTTACATGAAAGTTAGAGCAGCATTTTTATGGATTTCAAAGGGATCGCTTGCGACTCTGACCATCCTCCAGTGTAGTCATCGGAAAAGCACACGCAACCTTACATTGTAGTGGGGGAGGGGCAGGAGGGGGGAAGTTTCTTGAAGGATAAACCTAATTTTCGAATCAAAAGAAAAATTTGAATGAACCCTTTCGATCTTTTTCTCCCATCTCGTTATCTCAGATCAGGACCTTTGCATACAAAAGCAAAAAATGACGGGTAGAAAGAAAGTTTGGGTGAAGCGTCCAGGTGCTTCTGCTACGCTTGTACACATACAGGAGGATGATCTAGTTGATGACGTGCGTGATATGATCCTGAAGAAGTATGCCAACTCTTTAGGTAGACTCTTCGATGCTCCAGATGTCACTTTAAAAGTACTCTTTAGAGAACAGGAGAAGACTCTCAAACCAGATGAACCTATGTCGCAAGTCATGAGGGCGTATTTTCCTAGTGGTCAAGGTATGGGTGATGCTCTTGTCATTAATATCCCTCAGAAGAACGAAATTAAACCAAGTCCTCAGCCTGTAAGACATCACGAAGCACGTCCTATTGAAGCTGGTACAGAATATTTTCCACCTATGCCATCACCAAGGAATCTACATATTATGCCAACTACTATTACTGGACAAAATCAACACATGCCTACAACTGCATTTACTCATTCAATGTCTGTGATAACAACAGGGCACGTTCCTCCTCTTCCTTCTCCAGGCAGTATCACAAGCCGAATTTATCATCGTGAGCACCCACGAACACTCCGCCAAAATTCTTCTACACCGTCTGCAAATGCTGGGGCCGCCCATTCTAGTAACACACCATCACTTTTTCCAGCCCCTCAAACACGTTCACGAAACCAATCAAATGCATCAGAAAAGCCTTCAATAGTATCTACTCTTGCTCCAATTACTTCACCCGCCCCTAGCGCTCCACTTATATCTACCCCGCCCACTGCACAAGCGAGTAAAGAGACAATACAATCCAAAAGCATTGTGTCCCCTCCACGTGTCGCATCGCCTCGTTTATCTCGAAACAAGAAGTTTCGAAAGACAATTGGAGATAACTCAAGACTTCGTATTGGAACTCTTAGCGGTGGTGTTCCACCCATTAATGTCTTGATTGTTGAAGATAATAATATAAATCTCAAACTACTCGAAGCATTTATGAAACGTCTTAAAGTTCGTTGGCAAACAGCCGTAAATGGAAAAATTGCTGTTGATAAGTGGAAGTCTGGTGGCTTTCATTTAGTCCTAATGGATATTCAACTCCCTGTTATGAATGGTCTTCAAGCTACAAGAGAAATTAGAAGATTAGAAAGAATGAACGGTATTGGGGTCTTTAGTAGCAGCGCTAGCTCAACTGCACCACAAGAGATAATAGAAGAGCCACAAGGAGAAGATATTTTGTCGAGCAATGCTCTTTTCAAATCACCTGTTATTATAGTTGCTCTTACGGCATCAAGCTTACAATCAGATAGACATGAAGCATTAGCAGCAGGCTGCAATGATTTTTTAACAAAGGTATGTTACATATTCATTTCTAATATCCCAAAATCCATATTGAGGGTGGAATTTTTTTAAAAAAAATAAAGGATTCCCAATGTACAAATTACCCAAATTTTTAATTCTCATTTAATAACCAAGAAACTTGTTCTTTTTAAAATTTTAGCCCGTCAATTTCGTTTGGCTCGAACGTAAAGTTATGGAATGGGGCTGTATGCAGGCTCTAATCGATTTCGATGGTTGGCGGAAATGGAAAGATTTCTCAAAACTTAACGAAGATAAAGAGCAAGCTAAAGAGAAGGAAATAGAGAAAGAGCGAGAAAAAGAACGTAATCAAAGAAAAAAAAAAAGCCCTCGCAAATAAACCTTCATCCTGAAAGGATTCTTTTTTGTATAGATACACATTTATCTTTTTTTTAATCGCAAAAAAATACAAATTTCTGCAGATAAGCATAAGAGACGAGAATAAGCTTTCTCATAATTATCTGCTCATCTTTAGTTGTGGTTTTCCTTGCATCTATAAGCCACTGATGTTTTACTGAAGGATACAAAAAAAGAATGTGAAAGGAATACGGTGTGAAGTGAACATATGAGACTCTAAATTGATGTTTGGAAATACGGTAGATGCTAATACCTCATCAATATTGCAAAAATACGACTAGATAAATAAAATCTAAAATTCTTCGCTGCTATGATCCACAGAGAATGGATTTTATTAGATCATACAGTCGAGAACTGCCCCCTCTGTATCCCTTCCTTATTTTAATCACAATCTCTAATACAGAGAACACATTTTAATATTTAAATTTAACAGTAAAATATTGCAGTTTCGAAGATACTATACAAAATTTTTCGTTCAAGACTTATAATACCTATCGTAGTTGACTTTGGGTTCAGGATCGGCGGAGCCGTTAGGGATTATGGCCTCAGGCATGCCCTACTCGTTCACGCCCGTTATTTACATAAAATGTAGGAAATAAATGAAAAAAAATGAGAATCAAAGAAACTAAGAAAAAATAAAGAAAGAAACAAAAATAAGGATTAACCCAGCATTTCTCACACCAAGCTCTAACCCGCCATTCACTATCCTGGCATACAATCATTATCTCTCCTCGCGTACAGCAGAGGATGAGTGAGATATTTGGTCACTGCAACAACCTGTAATTCAAGCAAATTCTGAAATTTTCTTCGCGCAATTATGCCCATGAAGTTTTCTTCCAAAGGTATCAATTTTCATACCATTCCGGAGTTTACGCATTTGATTTGCATGCCTTCGACAACGAATAAAGTGGGTGGGAGAAGTCTCCTTTCCACAGACGCATTCAAGGTTGGCGTCTATATGCTTTGAGCGACGATGATAGGTCGCAAAGTCACCATGTCCAGTTCTGGTAGCTAGGAGATTATGGAGTAGCCGCTGTGGTAGATCTAGTTCAGGTGGCTTCCTACGGCGCATTTTTAGGTCCAGGTCTTGATATCGAGCTGGACAAACTTCGGACCACCATTTTCCTACCAATTGATGCCGTTGCTGCTGCTGCTGCATAAGCTGGTGTAGGTAGGATAGAGTGAATAAGCCTGGCTGAGTATGTCTTTCCGGCAAATTTCTTAACGCAGCACGGGCTTCCGCGTCCACTTCTTCATTTCCGCAAATTCTAGAGTGACCTGGCACCTATCTAAATTCTGCATTTATGGATTTTGCTAAATTTTGAAAAAGGCTGGTTAGGCGGATACTGGATGTTGATTTACCAGTAGATAGAGCCATCACTGTAGCCTGATTATCGAGGAGAATGTAAATCTTCTCAGTATTTCGTCTCACGGACAAAGCAGCTCGAAGTGCCATAGTTGCCCCAAAAGTTTCTGCATCATTTACTTCCCCACCATGTAACGTGCCGTTTCCTTTTTGGAAGGTTATACCCCCGCGTTGAAGAACAAATCCCCAGGATGAGTGACCGGGGCCTTCTGAAGACCCGTCTGAATATGCACAGATGTCTGCAGAATTTATTGTACACAGCCATTGCTGATACCTTTGGATGCCGTCTTTCTTCAACCCGAGCATTGGTGAATATGTTGAAGCTTGAAGTGCCTCTGCAGATTCTCCTTGTGGAAGTTGTCGAAAAGCACGTTGAATTCGAGACAACTTTGTTTCTGGCCTTTTTGACAGTTTTGATCTAGTTTTATATTTTAAGCTGCCCACATTAGGATACACACTTGCTCTCACTCGAAGAGGGTATCGATCATCAAGGGTGTTAAGGCGAGCGGCAAGACCTAGGCGATAGCCTTCTAATAGAATGTGAGCTGGGGGGATTCCTCCTTCTCGGTGTAAAAACACGCTTGGCGTAGTTCTCCATACTGGCAGTGCGGCTCTCAAGGCCGTGTGTAAGACCTTATCAATTAATCCACAATGAAAGGTTGTAGGAGGTCGTGCGGTCCCCTTTGCACTTGGCCGAGACAAGTCTGGCCACCACACATCAGCTCGAATATTCGCTACAAGCACAATACATGCGTCAACTGCTGTTATCAATGCTTTCGGCGCCGCTCCTCTTTGCACAGAGTTTAATCGCCGCATATACTGGGCTAAACTAAGAGCCTTAGCACTTATTACATGGTGCTTGAACGAAAGTTGATAGTCGTGATGCACGCCCAGCCAACGGATATGTTCAGCTGGCTGAATAATTTTCCTCTTCGCCGTAATTCCGACAGGTTTTTCTCTCTTACGCCCGGGAAATTGAACTACCTCTATCTTTTTGGCGTCAAATAAGACAGAATTTTCATCTGCTTATTTCGAGAGACTATCAACTTCCCTCTGAGCTGCAGCTGTAGACTCCTCAATTGCCCGACCAATGCCTAAAATTCCAATATCGTCCGCATAGCTAAAGCGAAAAATTACGTTCCCATTCTTCATTAGTTCTGCCGTGTATAGAAGGAACAATAGGGGAGAGATAGATGATCCCTGAGGAACCCCACATATTAACTTTTTTGCTTCTGTGACTCTTCCCTGAAAACGCACTTGTACTGGACGATTCTCCAGAAACGAGGACTGAGTTGGGCCATCCTTGGGCTTGCATCCGCCAAATAAGTCTATTATGTACCACAGCATCAAAAGGCCCCTCCACATCTAGTGTTAGGAGAGTGGAAGCCCAGCCTTGAGACTTGGCCTCCTCAATATCATGTACTACGCAGAAAACGAGATCCGTTGCTGATCGTTTGGCTAACGCTCCAAACTGCTGCCTACCTACAATTTCTGTAACTATAGCGAGGTGAGACATTCTTTTTGCCAACAATCTCTCTAACCCTTTTCCTAGGCAAGACGATAAGGCAATAGGCCTCCATCTTTTCACTGATGATGGGTCGCGCCTTGCTTTTGGTAGGAAAACTATTTCTGCAAGTTTAAAACAGGTTGGATGATAGCCAAGTCGAAGACAGGCACGAAATAGTTGAGTAACATGAAGTCCTATATTTTTCTAGCATGCTGCTAATAACTCGACGGAGATCCCGTCCGCACCTCGGCTGGTGTTGCCGCATCCGATTGTGCAGGACCTTGCTTCAAGCTCCATCAATTCTTCTGACTAAGGGATGCGCCCCTCTTCTGACATTGTGCAATGGGGGAGGTCATCAGATGCCGAGAAGCGTGAAAAAAGACAGTCTCTAAGTATTATTGCGCGTTCTAATTGATCTGCAATAAATCGACCCTCATGTCGAAGAGGGGGTGTGTTGCTGGAATATCCAGGTGCCGCCCATCGCATGAGTTTGTATACGTCACGAGAGGAATTCCAATCTTCTATCTTTCTTTAACAGCGCTCTCTTTTAGCTGAGGCAACTGCATTTCTAAATTTCCTTGCCCGCAAGTTGCGCTCCGCATCCTCCACTGCTTTGTATTCTAGAAGGGTAAACTTACATTCAGGAGTCCACCATGGTACTTTTCTACCACTTGCTTTATTGGGTCGCTTCCCAACTGCTTTTAGAGAATTGGTTAAGGCTCAGCGAATGCAGCTTCCAACTGCGCTAAACAAATTAATTGAATCCTAGCCATTTCTCATTATCCTAGCCGGCGTTCACATTAATCCAAGTTAGCGTTATCAAATCTTAGTCATCCCTCACCCTCACCCTCAACCCAACTATACATCAGAGGGCGGCAGGTTGAGAATTATTTTATCAATTTTTCTAATCATGAGTTAACGTAAACTAGACCTTGCCTTACTTCTAAGTGCCCGAGAAGCTTTACCTTGGTGATGATACTGAAGATACAGCTGGAATCTAGAGTGGGTATCAATTTTTATTAAAAATGAAAATCAATCTATTTGCTGTAGTTGAAATGCATCCATCATCTATTAGAGAAAACTGAGGTATAATTAATTCTCTTGTATTTCGTCTATAAAAAAGAGGAATTTATTTACATGAAAAACTTATTTGAGGTGGTGTAGAACGCCAACTTACAGACCATCACCCGCCGAGACATTCTACCGGATTTATACCGAGTGGCTACTTCCAAGAGTAGAAGCTATTTGAAGTTAGCTTGTGGAGAAAGACGAACGTTTCACTGGCAATTTCCTCATTTCACGCTGCTCAGTGTTCAGACGATTTAGCTGGATTTCTTCGAGGACATGTTTGGGAATTATGGCCACTGATATTGCAAATACTACAGCTACTTCTTTGTTGCAGATGTGTTTGCTCAACCAATTCGAAGGATGAAGGATTATGGCGTGTTGTAGTCGTGGGCCTACCACGCGTTTGAGCTATCACTGGATTCTGTGCCAGAATATTTTGATAAAGTAGTTCTTTGATGGAATTTATGAAACTAAGCTGCTGATAGAGGAGATATAAGTCATGTACTTTTTGTAGCAGACCCAAAATATCTGCAAAGTCTGGTGTCTTTAGAGATGGCATATCTCTCTCCTGGCTGAACTAACCACCAATGTACGTCAAAATCAATATTATTGAGTACTTGTGCGATTTCCTGCTTTTTCTTTATTCTGTGACTACAGGCTATACCCGTTGATGGAGTAAGCGTGTTAGTGCATTGCTCTTGTATTGGCGCTAAAGATTTAAGATCTTTGTTTCCCGCCAGATTTATAGCGTGACGGAATTTTTTTCTGTTGATGTTTTTCCCACGAAGGTTGGTTATTAGCAGAAAGGTTGCGGGTTCTCTAATAATTACTGGTTTGACTTAGGAAGCGTTCTTGCTCATCACATCTTCTCAAGCTTCAAACACACCTAAAGCATATCACTAGTAAAAAATCGAAGCCAATTCTTTATGATTGCATGTGCTCTTTCAACTCTTGATGTCGAAATGTGACCAAAATGCCTCACATGGCGAGTCAAAGGAAAAGATCTCTGCTTATATTGAAGCCAAATTTTTGAGAGGTAGGATAAAACTTTCCCTGGAACCAATTCACGTAGTGTCTCAAGCCTTTCATTACACTCCCCAACTGTAAGTGAGTTCACAAGAGCTTGTCAGTGACCCATGAATTCTTATGTTTCATTTATGAGATAAGATACAGTGCAATGGTACTAACTCAAAGTAGGATGTAATAGTTGAGAATTGATTAAGAATATGTTTTACCAACACTCCGTTTCCTGGGTAACACTCAGCCTTCAATCCAGGAGATTAAAATATCGTGCGTGAGGGAGGGCCAGCAACAGGTAAGTAGGGAATGGAAAGACTAGGGATAAATACACGCTAACTAGGATAAATGTGAACGCCGACTAGGATAATGAGAAATAGCTGGGATTCAATTAATTCGTTTGGTGAAGTTGGAAGCTAATTGGCTGGGATGTGAAAAACAGGGGTGTAGCAGGGACAGACTGAGGGCCGGATATACAAAACCTGAGGGCCAAATATACTTTCCTAAATGAAAGAACCTCAATTATTCGATCTACAATCAACTATTTATCCATAGCTTTCAAAAAGGCCGAACAAACCGAGATGACATTAACAAATCCTCGGCCAATTTTAATGATATCAAATTCTTTGAATCTATTATAACTTTTATCCAAGTTATTCAAGAAAGATTATACTTATTAACTTATAGATTTGAGTCCAATGACAGGAATCAATCCTGAATTAGAAGAGGTGAATTTTCCAATCACCCCCTCCATCCCCTTCAAGAAGCATCACAAAAAGAACATCAATGCATTACTTTTGAATGAAAGACTAGTTTTAGTATTTAAGATCTACAAGAAAATTCAATCTCAGAGTAGATACAAGTGCTAACCTATTAGCTAATTCCCCTTGTACATAGCAACTAAAAGCTAGCCTCTGGCACAAGATAGGTACCCTTGTCTCATCAGAAACTAAAAAATTAAGCATACAACATGATGTGCCAATCGATGCAAAGCCACAGTTCATCGGAGCGCTGACTGAAATGGTATGGGCACAAGTTGAAAACGTGGCTATGGACTTAGAAGCGTTTGCACGTCATGCCGGGAGAAGTACCGTTGGAACAGATGATGTGTTATTGTTAACTCGCCGGAATGAAGCTTTAGAGGGAGTCATGAGGAAATGGGTTGAAGCAAAAGCCAAAAAGGAGCCAATTGGCAAAGGAAAAAAACCAGACATCAAAGGAAAGGGCAAAAAAGTCAGGCGAAAGTAATTCTCATTTGGGTGTTGGGGAAGAAGCTACGTTGTTCGGACATCTCTTATTGGAGTCAACAATGGATCCGCCTCTATTCTTTTGTAAATGTGTTCACCTAGAAAGGTGATCTTCTGTGAATCCATACCAGGTATTAGAAAGAGATAATTTTGGCAACCCTTACCAAAAGCAAACATAAAACGATAAAAACCGATTGGAATTCTTGTCTAAAATACCACCGAAGATTTAATAAAGTAAGACTATCTATCAATAATAAATACTTCAATTTTAGTAAAGTTGATCTTCAAGGCTGAAATATGTGCTGTAACTCTGTCTTTTTTCTATCTATTACACTGTATTCAACCTGGCATCGAGCTAGTAATTAATCAACGAGTGGCTTAATCAGCTTTGAACTGCTAAACTCATAGCAGTACATTACTTGCAAATAAATTACACAAATATCAAGACAAATAAATTAGATTTGTTTTACATTATCTCTGCAGATATCATACTAATATCAGGTATCTCATATCTATTATAGACTTGTAAGACGAAATATACATCCCATGAAGCTCTCCCCTTTAGGTCCGATTATAAATCTAAAAGGGAGTGCGATTGGCATACGATATTCAACCTAGAGTTTTTATGAACCATTTGAGTTTTCTCTAAATATAAATTGTCAGAGTTAACGTTTAATTCTGTTAGAATAAAATCCATCCAGGAAAAGTGGTACTTGTTTCATTTCTCGAGCTCAGGGATGAGAAAGTAGCTAAGCGCGTAAATCTGTATGAAGCATGCAATCTGATAGAAAGCAAGCCTCTACGCTCTGGAATTCATCAATGCTGTTTTTGATGAGCTATCGCATGGGAACTGCAAGCTTTGATACGAGCTTGAAGCGTTGATCGAGAGACATCAAAGAGTTTTATATAGCTTCGGTAGGTGTTTTGTCACGCGTAAAATGGCGGTCATCTGTTTGATGGCAAGAAGTATGTAGCCGAGAAAAATTGTACAGAACCATAGGAGCAAGGCTTTAAGATCTCCTTCTCATCTCTAGGCAGGCAGGCGGGCGCTTTTACAATCTTGGAGCAATAACCCCTGGCGGCACTTACACTCCAAGAGCTAATTAGACGTTTAAAACAAACAAACCAACTTTGGAAGATGTGCTTAATAATCTATCAGTAATTCAGAACAAATGCTGCTGCTGCTGCTGCCAAATACCAAACCAAATCTCAACCCCCACCCTCCCTCCTCCGTCCCTCCCCACATCCCCACCTGAGCTGGCTGCCTACCATTTTTTTACCACGAGAAAACCCCACAAACATAAAGTCACCACCCTTCGAGAAAACCCACCCACCCGATCACCCCACTTGGCCCCCTCCCCCAAGCTGAAAGTAAGGCTGAGAGATGCCTCTTCCCCGGGACCTGGGATGCAAGGTCAGCAAATCCAGGACAAACTCTTCTCCAGCAATAGCATCAAAACAATGCAGTTACTGTGATCGCAAGTTCTCAAAAGTTGAACATCTAAAGCGCCACGAGAGATCACGTAAGATTTAATCCTTTGTGTTGAAAACAACGCATTAAAAATTATATTATATAACCTTCGCTCCCCCCAAAATATCATATATAAGCAATCTAAACACTCTCATTACCCGTCTTTCGTGCGCTTTACACAGCCCCAACTAAGCTCATTTACTGATATTGATAGTATAGATACCGGTGAAAGACCCTACACCTGTCCTAAATGTCAAAAAAGTTTCTCCAGAAGGTAGGCAAATAAATGATTTTGAAAGAATGAAAAGGAAAAAGAAAAACCTCTTAATTTAGAATCTTTCCTCTATTTTAGATTAATCTTTCTTTAATCTCTAGCCTATATCTGCTAATAGAAACTTCTTACAGTGATGTTCTGATTCGTCACTTAAAAAACCATCCTCGAATTTCAGATCAAGGGATTAAAAACGGACAATCTGAAAATGTAGTTGATACAAAAACTAGTCAATTACAAGAAGAAGCTCCTCAGATTTCAACGGCTGCAGAATCAATGTTAGCAACTCTCGTTCCCAAAGCAAGTACAGAATACTCCTCTCATTCAAAGCAAGACGATAATCAGCAATTATCTATGCCTAACAATGAACCTGTTACGCTAGATTCACAAGGTACCTGTGGCCTTGATCAATTGGCTACATTGGCATCACGCCAGGATTATGGAGGTGGTATGATAGATCCAATGTTGCCCGCCGAATCTCACAGAGCACTTCACGAAATTTCATATGAAGATTCTACAAATACTAATCAATCTTACAATTGGAATCAAGACCAATGTGCCTTCCAGCTTAATTTCCAAATAGATCCAAATCTAGATCCTCGATTAACTCAGCCCGAAAAATTTCTTACGCCCCCAGATCACAAAAAGTCAGAAGTTAAAATAAAATATGAATCTAGTTAAAGTGGAGAGCTATGATAAGTGTATATATATCTGACTCAATTTGAATTACTTGATATTAGATATGTCGACATAAGATAGATGGAAATGTTAGTAAACCATTGGACACAAGTGCGCACGTATTTTATTTGGAGTAAAAAATTGCACGTATAACAGCCAACCAGAAGAAATCATGTGAAAATGCGAATTCGAATAGCTCGAAATCTAACAGGCTTTCCATGTCTTTACAGCGCCAATTATGATTTTTTGATAAATTTATTACGATTTTTAAAACGCAATGGAGTGTAATTGCTTCAAGCTATTCAAATGCTTGTGGAATTGTAGTTTATTCAAAGGGTTTTACCATAACGAAGAATTTTATTTGGATTATCTTCAGAACGAAAAGATTGAGAATACTAGCGATTTTTGTTAGACTTAAGCCATACTATTGCAAGCACTTGTAAGTCTAGCAAAAGAGAGTTAATATTATCACGATTTGCGTTTTAGTTAAGATTTTATGGATGTCTCACTTCATTCAAACTAGCCCAGGCTTCAATCTTTCATAGTTTGATTGTTTAATCATAATCATGGGTTATTTAGCTAGTCGTTCTAAACAAATTTTTCGACTACACATTTTAAAAATGAAAAGGGTCGTATCTAAATTCTAACGTATCAAGTCATGGCTAAGGCTAATCTGACTTGATACTAACCTTAAATTCTTCATGGTCGTAAGTTGTAGTTCTATCGTCTGCCCGTGTATTTGTCTATTATCATTGAAAATTTCTAGAAGAGACTAAATTAACTTCAACTCCGAAAAAAGTGGATTTGAAATTATTCTGGGTCAAGTTAAAATTATAAAAAAGGACGGGAAAGCCTGAACGGATTTCACTATTTTTCCTAAAATGTTTAAAATAATGGCAACCCTCACGCCTAATACAATTAAACCTGACAAATAGATCTTACATATCTTCCCTAACATGAATTAATTCGTTATCTAAAAAATTATACTTTTGGGGGTTTTCGCGATATATTGAAAATTATGCTCTTTGTTAATTAATGTATTATCTAATAGAAAACAATCAAAACACTAAATATCAGATGAATGGCCTCTGGTGGTAGATTGAAATGGTATCTCAATCTATTGGGTAGTCGGTTGATAACTTTTTAATATAATTATCTCGTGAAATACTCAGATGGGGATTGCCACTTGCAAGTTATTTATCCATCTATGTATGCTAGCTTATTTCACTAGCTATTTATGATGAGACTCGCACAACTAGCAAGAAATAAGCGAGCTGATACTTTTGATATCTCCTCCGAATATGCGAATTGAATTTTCTCTTCTATCGTATGCGTCATGATGATAGGCATAATCTCCTTTACATATAATCTTACAATTACAACAAAAGAATCATTGGTAGCACTGCTCTTCAACGTCTTTGCGCTATCAGTACATAATTACTTGCGCTTATAAGCATGCATGCCAAATATTACGCACTCTTTTCTTGCAGATGTCAAAATTAATGTCTAGATGATGCCGTACTTATGTTATTCCTGGTGGCATCCAAGATGCCACCGGTTACTTTAAAACTTTTTTCATCGATAGTGTTCTTCTGACAGCGAAAAAAAAAAGAAGAAACATTGTCTTTAAAACACAAATTGACGATTAGGTCCTTAAGTACTTGATGCTTTGACTTCTTGGTGGTCTCACATGTAAGCTGACGTTGTTGCAAGCCGTTTGCTAACTCGTCATCAGTAGTCTCTGCATACAACTAAATGCTTCATTTAGGGCTTACAGTCCTTACAAAATCTTCCCATAATTCAACACCTGGCTTGCTGCGTCCCAGATGTTCTATCCAAGTCTTTTGAGTTGCGAGCAATCGTTGGGTCTGTCGGTTTAGTCATATTATACCGGTTATATAGCACCCATGAATTCTTTAGAACCTCGGAGGATATAAGTATTTATTGAGGTTATACCTGCGGAATAACTAGCAACAACTATTTTATGATAATAAATAGTTCACTGTATGCTATTACATTGCTAGGTATTCATGCAACTCTGACTCAAATAACCACATGTCGCCAGCAGCTTTGACTTTCATATCCACCTGTTGTCCCACCAAAAACATCTATGGGAATAATCGCGAGCGCGAGTTAAGGTCTTAATAGAATTTGGGATGTGGACAAAGTCACCTACTATCAACTTGCCTACTGATTGTAATAGACTAATGAGGGCACATGGAAACTTATCACTGACCCATTTTTCTATGCGATAAAATTATTTGAGCCGAAGAATAAAAACTGGCATTTTATACTTGCTGGTAACATTCGTACTCTAAGAAAATACATAAAATACAATTATAGTAATTACGTCGAAAGCTAAAGAGTTAGCTATATTTGAACAGGGAAGAATCAATAGTGCAAATTAAAATTTATTATCTTTATGTTGCTGGCGTTGCTCAATGTTATTGTACCTCCTTGTAGACGTTGACGCTCAACATCAGGAATCTGAATTTGCAGATCTTGGATCACATGTTTGTGAAATTCTATAAGTGGTTAACGGCTTTGAAAAAGAAAGAAAGTATATAATCACATGACGAGATTCTCCTTAGCTGTATTGTCTTAAAATAGAAAACCATAGCACGCAACAGTCCATTTTCTACACCTCCGACCGTGGTTACAGGCCCTATGCAGTCAGCTATAAATACTTTATTCACCATGCCGATTCCCATATCTCTAGAGTCTGATTTTTGGTACTTGCAGTATATTCTGGATCTCACACACGTGATATGATTTTGCTCTTTGTTCGCCGACATCTAGCTAGCTCGCAGTCAGTCGCATTCGCTTAATTGATCAAGCTGCTTGCGGCCTCACGGATGATCGTAAAGTGAGACAGTGCATCCACTAACTGAGTCCCGACGTTTCTACGCCAGATCGTTTTATTATTTTCGGTGTAGGTAAGTATAACTGTCAACTGACTGTGTTTCTACACTGAAAATCGGAGGATGATTCATCATCTACATTCTGGCTACAATCATGGAGTGCCTGGCGTCTTGCAGCTGGCTTGCTTGTTATTATTCACTATCCAACTAACCACCTTCCTTCGCTCTACGCATCCACGGGAAAACCCCCACAAGGGCTGAGATGCCCGTTGATGCATTCATCGTCTTCTCTTTCTATGTCTACGCTACATATTCACCCACCACGTTGGGGGCTCTCTCAAATCAATGACTTCTTGGGAAAACAATTAGTTGATTTCTACTCACTGCTGAGAAAGATGTTGCCTAGTTTGATTCATCCAGTCTAGGCCTATTATATCCTAGCCTTGGCTACCATCTATCTTTGTTTCTTGCTTGTGAGAAAAGCTAACATCCCATCCCATCACCTCCTGCCCACCAACCACACCAGCTTGCAGACTGGTCGACCCTGTAAGCTCGTGCTAGACAGAGCCAGTACCCCGCCACCGTCACCAAAAGCATCCCCAGCTCTGACTAGTGGCAAAAGTCATGGCTCATCTTAAACATGAGCCTCTCTTTCCCTATTCACCTTACACGACTTTGTAGCTTTATTCGACCCATCTGCGAACAGAGACGCCTTCGTCGAATACAAACTCGTTACCAGCATCATTCATCTTCTTTTTTCTTTATTCTGTCAAATTTTAATCATGGCAACGAGTATGAAATAAGATGAGTGTCGAAATGCCGAGATGTATCTCAAATGTCAAACCCCAAGATTTGGCATATGCTCACGCTACGTTGTCTGCAGGATCATCAGTGTTAGGAATGGATGTTAATAATGATCTTAATCGACCTCTTGATAGTACTTATCTCGATGAAAAGATAGGAGAATACTACACACCTGCTAGTTCTCACTACCAGCAAGAATTGTTCCTGCCAGCAAATAATTCTGTCATGGATATGGGAATAGCAATTACAACAAACACAGCGTAACTCTACCCTTTCCAATCTGATCAATCAGTAGAGATTTGAATTTCTATTGAACACAAGGAAAATAACTAGCGACAGACAACTCCTCAAGCCGTTTCCCCCTTCCACCTCTTCAGCTTACTACTGTCCATTTCCACTTCCATCTCGATCTACTTCACTTCGCGCAACAACCTCAGTCATAATGACAAACCCACCTCCAGTACCACCAAAAGATACCAAAAATCTTTCCAAAAGTCCTTCTAAAAATCCTTTTACGTCAGTACCTATAGAGAAGAAATCTAACTCTCAACAAACTCCCGCCCTTGAAGAAAAAAATAAAAAAGGTGTATTTAGAAAGACCAAATACCTCCGCAAACGTTTACGAGGTGTACTCAACGGATGGATAAGACGAGATTTTCGCTTCCGAAAGTCTACTGTAGCAAGGGTAAGGGAAGGTAGATGTTCTGTGATGTGATCTTCTATAACCTTTCCTCGAATTTGGATATGGGTAACATTGCAATTGAAGTTTATTTTCTACTATTTGATACAGGACATAACAGATCTAGTCGATTCATCATTTCTCGATTTTCACAAACTGTATAATTTAGGTTGCTAACTAAATTTTTTACACATTTTACGATAAATCTCGAAGTTTGTAATAAAAATTATTTTAAATCATCACCATCATCTTACAAAATTTCATTCTTCGTCTCTATATTAGTTAGTCCCTGTTACCACATACTAAACGAGTAACTAATGACCATCCTGATATCAAGATAACTCCATAACGTTAGTTTATATTAATCTACATAAGGAAGAGGCTGGGTAAGGAAGAGGTTGGTGAGAACTTATTTATATAGTGAACTCTCCTTCTTAGAATACCTCCTTAGATCTTGCATTCTATAAACTTAGGTGTAGATATACACGAAACAGTCAATTCAGTTCTCGATCTCTATTGATCATCATTCTGCGACTTAGTGTTCCCTATCGCTACACTATTGATGACATCTCAGTTTCTTTCAGTAGCGCTTTTTTGGCTATGGATTTAATTAAAAAAATTATAAATAAAATCTATAACAAGTGGGCTAGCTAGGCATTGAGACCTACTTTGCAGCTCAACACCTTGTTGAAAAAGGAAGCAAAATAATTATCCTCGCATGTATTGACATTGAATATTGACGCACTAAATAAGTACTTGCAACATCTATGTTACGCTAATCTATACACATCAGTTTTACTTTACTCATTGGGTCACCGGAAAGCTTAAAGATTGCTACAGGATGCAGAATTGATAAGCCAGTGGCTGAATTCTTTGAGGTAGATATTGGGTTGCTGCGTTATACAAAGATCCAATCATTTTCGATTCTTAAGACAAAAAGCCTTCAACTTCAAAAGCAATAGTTAGCTTAGATACTTCATAATAAATAACATCTTGTCTATCTACGCACAATATAGCCGTCATATGCAATAATCGCGAAAAATCCTTCTACCTTTTCGTCCATATCTTGATGTTAGACAATTTCTTGGCGCTTGAACGTCAATATGTAGTCAGTAGTCAGTCCTCTATAAAAATTATAAACTTCTTGGTCTAACGTCTATGTGGCTGATTTTGAATATCACAAGCGTCACGGAGGTTAACAAGTTCCTTAATCAAAAGAGTCATGGAAATTGGATTTTTTTAACGTGAACTGCAGTTCCCTTATAGAGTTACCATATTACTTTCTCTGAATCCGAGCCCCTTCTAATTTTCAGAGTGAAAGAGTCACTTCCCCAGTTTTTTAACTATGATATCAGTCTCTTTTCATTCTTACTAAACTAAAATATCCATGTCTTTCTATTTCTTCCTGCTATTTTTTTCATAATTTTTGATTAGTGATCAATAATTGAATACTCTCGAGATTACTCTCAATTTCAAGCAAGTTAAGTCAACGACATGCTGGCCTGAAAGGATTATCTCTATCGGTAATGGGTAAAGGTATATTGCCGACCCTTCTCTGTAAATTCATTGATACATCCGTTATACATATTAGCTCATAATTCGACGTTGGAGTATAGCAAAGGATAATAGGAATAGATAATATGACAAAAATAGTGTTAGAGTTAGTTGAAGAAATGTGAGTTGGAGACCGAGACTCTTACAAGTAATGGGACGGGAGACTTAAGGAGATATAAGTGAGACAGACAAGGATATCATTCGAAATGTCTGGTATCCTGTATCATAAAATTCGAAGAAATTATGAAAAGTAAAGCGTGTGAAGGACTTGCCAAAGTGCCTTTTCCATCCTTAAGAGTAAGTAATAGTTTTTCGAGAGACCAATCCTAGAATATGAGAATTTTTTGGCGTAACGCGTTTCTTTGATCACTGTGAAAGCAAAGTTATCAATATGAACAAAGTTACCACGGTATGATCATTTTTACTCTACTATTATAAAGCGAAGTAATCTGAATGATTGGTAGCGGCTCGCAGTACATGTGTCTAAGTGGATCAAAAAGCGCAATATCACAAATACGGGATACGTAACCCCTGTCATTAACCTAGACGAGCTAGATCCGATATTAGATTGATCTGCTAATTTCCATGTTTGCCTGAGGCTGTAGTATATGTTCTAAATCAAAATTAACAAAACAAATTTTGGTCACGCCTAAAAAATTGCATCGCCAACGTTTCGTATTGCGTCCAAAACCACTCTGTTTTACCATTCCTTAACTATATTAGTCAATCTCAGTGTCACCCCTATTCTGTTTATTCAGTTGGCTAAGGCAATCGATCACACGATTGCTTTCAACTCAATCGCTCCATCATTGAAATAAACTCAGGGCTGGGTTTTTGTTTTATGTTCTTTTATTCTTTTTGTCTTTTACTCCAGCTCGTGGGCGAGGTACGTTCTGTGTCCTGATTCTCTATTCAAAGAAAAATCAGAAAGATAGTCATTTATTGCAAATCAATTCCTCAACTACCTTTTCTCTTGAGTTTTATCCTGTCTGCAAGATCTTCAAAATCTAGTTATTCTCGGTTAAACAATCTGGCCATGATGAATTGCGTAACCAATTTTAGAGAATCTAAAACGCGTTCTTAACACATACCTTCCAGATCTTATTGAGCATTTTTACTGACGGTTTTCTCACAGAAACTGCTAGAGAAATTTTAGTACGTTCCGCTTTTTTGCAATCTTCAAGCTACTACCTCTTCCAGCACAAGTGTCTTCAGATTAATACCGAGATTAAACTATGTCATACTACGACAACCAGCACTGGTCTGCTTCTAACTCTCATGGCTGGGAACAACAGACACCGCCATCTCGATCAGGTCTGTTTTGGCGCAAAACTTCTAGATGAGAAAATTTGACATCTTCACAGGAACTAGCTCAGTAGTCTTACGGGAAGACTTAAACGCTTTTGCGACACAAATGGAGGGTATGTTCGATATCATAATTTCAATTGAAGTCAATTTTTTTATGACATAGTTTCTGTTTTACCACGAGTGTTATCACATGCAGCTTCCCTTCCCTTCTATCTTTCTTAAACTCCGATTACTGAAATTTTTACCAGAGGTGGACCGCGCAATTGATAATCTCATGAAAAGTGGAAAAATGTTTCCGGCGCTTGGTCGTCGTGAATCAATGCCTGTTGTGGGAGGGATACCAAGGCCGTTTGCAGATCATTCATATGGTATAAAAATTTTATCTTTATCAGGTATTCTGGCTTACCATTATCGATTAGATCCTCGTCTTTGCGGTGCTCCACCACGACATCACTCAATGAGTGATTTCGCGGATGCTCGCTCATATTCGGCGACAAATTTACAGAACTTTTATGCAAATCAGCGACATCACCCCTCACGTGGCACAAATGAAGCAGAGCAAGTGATGCAAGCAAAGAGACGAATGGCAGCACAACGAGAAAGAGAATTACGAAATTATCACCAGGAACAGCAGTACAATCGAAGTAGGCCCCCTTAAACCCCTCTCAAAACAACACTAAACCCACCGTTAAACTCTCATTATACTATATTCATTGATTCATTGACGTTATTTTCATCGGAAATATACATTCTGTACACGTTTTTTCCAATTTTTCATTTGATGATTATATCCACACTTACTGACTCGGCTAAGGCGTAACAGCTGAAATTACTTCCCTTGGAGGTAAGCCTGATCGCTCTCTAGCTACTACCAATGGAATTAAAGATGAAGAACGCCGCGATATCGTTGCACGCCAACGCAACGCACTTTACAGTGAAGGAGTCTCATATCCAGGTGATGGTGTATTCGACGAAAACGGTAACAAAGCTCATGCTCAACCTGTGAATGGTATTCGTGGTCACTCACCTCGCTCGTTTGAGCCATTCAATGCCTCAAGCCTTGGTGAAAATAATGCAGCGCACGTAGACTCACAATACTCATCTAATCAAGTTCCTGTTCAGGAAGTAACTCGTCCTGAAAGTATCTCTTCACCCTCTTCAAATCTATCAAATGGTTATAACCTATTTGAGCCAAATAGTCAGCAATCGAATTGTACCTCATCTTCGCCCGGCGAATCTCCGCCTCACCAGGGTAGTAAGTCTACTAGCTCTAACGTAGCGCCTATTGGAACTCGTCCCGGCGGTCAAACAATAAAGCGTGCTATAACTCCGCTCCCTTCACCCTTGAGTTACGCTTTTGCTGCTAATGATAAAACTCACGTGAAAAATGAAAAAAATCATAATAAGAACGATCAAACTCAGATTAAAGTTGAGAAGCATGTCACATCCTCTACCCACACTCAAAATGGAAAATCCGAACAAGACCTCGGCCTTGGATGGGCAAAAGGTACTTGGAGTAATAAATCTAATCTTGGTGTTCAAGCTCCTGTATGGGGCTAGTTGTACTGACTGATTTTTGGGCGAAAAGTAAGGACAGGATTGGTTTTAAATACGGTGTTGATTATTAGGGCAGTTTTACAAGGAATTGGCGAGAATTTATGCAAAGTTGTTGATTTCGTGTTATTTTTTGTCTTTTGGTGCATTAGGTCATGGAGTGGAAAAAAATAGAGTGCATCTTTCCTTTCATTTCTCATGCATCTATGGAGTATTCGGACAGGCTTGGTTGGACAGGCTTAAAGAAGGGTTTTGGCGATTTGGTGTGCAAGGTATTGAGAGCCTGTGATTTCACTGTTAAGAGATTTTTTTCGTTGTTCACTCTTCATTTGCGATACAAGACGTTCCTATATTAATCATCATCTTGCTTTTGCGTAAAACTATGTACAGTAGACCCTATCTAAATGCATCTCGTTTAATTGCAAAACCACTCGAAGTGCAAACATTTTCGGACACAAAGTGTTCACACTTCAACAGTGTGTATGGTGGATATTATGTGTCTATTACATGGATCTGTATCAAGATACAAATTGGCCAATCGAATGTAGAAGCACAGAGATCACAACTGTTGTGTATGATTCTCTAATTTTTTACGTAGCATCCAAGCTTTTACTGAAATCAGTTATCCTTTTCAAAACGCTTGTAAGAATATAAATTGTCACAGTGATCTAGGGGTCAGGGGGTCAGTCAGTGTTAAAAGTCAATAGAGACAGACTTTTAGCAAAAGATCATAAGTAATAATGAGCAAATGGTGTCATATCATAATAACAGTAAGCACTATTAACATTCAACTATCTCGTCCCCTTTTTAAGTAAGATCTTTTAAGAGTATTGATCAGTTTACTTTAAATCACTCGAGACATGTCACTCTAAACACGATCTGAACTTGTAGGCACTGAGAAAGATAACATGGTCACGACAACCAACCATTTACAGAATTCCAAAATTTTATCGGAATAGCTTTTGTCGTTATATCACTCTTAAGAATAATAAATATATGTATATTTTTAGAAACCATTGCCTATACAGATATTCATTGGTATGAAGAAATCATGGATTTTGTTGGTGAGTGAAGTTTATTCCAAGTGCCAACAGAAACATACCACAATCTTCTTGGTTAAGCTATCGATAAATTTTGTCAACAAATAATTTCGATGGGTATATTTCGTGCCTTGAGCGTCTATATTGAATAATCCATAATTATGCTCACGCTTAAAGTAAAAGAACTCGTAATTGATCCCACTTATTGGACTAGTAAAGCGGGAATGGAGCTGTATGCCGTTTTAGCTGAGCTTGATGGGACAGGAGTTCCCCTATCATATCTTTTTGATGAGAAACTTAAGTCGACAAAGTCGACAAAAGCTTCTGCTGAGTCTGTGGAAACTAGAGTTGAAACACAGATTCTTATTCAATTATTCAGACCATCACTCAATACGGACTTTAACACGTTCTTCTTTGAGTGTGATAAAGATAGGACTGGAATAAATGCCATGAAACAAGTTTGATCAATAGCCAAGATCTAACATTGTTTTTGGCATACTAAGTGTGCCATAAGAACAAAGAGTAAATACTCTTTCAAGGCAGTCTCGTGAAGGCATTATTATCTTGGCGAGACTGCTCATTTGATTCCCAGTCTTGAAATACGCTGAGGATCTCCAGCAAATCGACCTGACGGGGACCATAAGTGTGTCACTGAATCGTCTGTATCTAGACGAGTTTAATCATAAGAACTAAGAAAGTTCACTGATTTAGGAAATGTTAATGCCAGTCCCGGAATTTAGTGTCTAGAGGCGATACTCGACAAGATAGCCCAAACAGAGGAGAGAAATTCGGTGATAGCAATTTTTGGCCAGCATTTCAACGCCCATGCTAAAATTCCGAATCAGAACGGAACAAATCGATCTCCTCTAACAATTCATAGCGAGTGTGCCGGTAAGATGTACACGTAGTACTATTTGAGGAACTAATTCAAGTTATGGGCATATTTGTATTGCAACTGGTGTATGTTAGGACAATGGGAAATGTGAGCTCGATCAATTGACCTAAATAAGATCCAGGTCTTAAAGATCACAATGATTTTCAAGATACATTGGCGTAGGATTAAACGCGATTACCTGCATCGCTTTAATCGACTGTGTATCGACTTCGAAATTTGAGTATTAGTAATCAAATCGATACTTCAAGGACTTAACAGAGTGAGAACAATTCAAGTCGGTGATCGGCGAGGGGTCGTTGCTAGCTAGCGGAAGCCATTTAAACAGGAATGGAAATGCTGCCAGAACCAGGAAACAAGCATACTACGCCTTCAGGACAACTACATGAACGCCATAACTTGGGTATGTGTACGTAAAAGATATCTCTTGAGTCGGTTTCTTCTATACAGGCATGAAGTGCATTGCAAAGAAAATATTGTAGGTGCTACTGAATTTTTCGCCTTTGTTCAACGGCAAAGTACATCTACGTTTTGGGTTGAAAGACAGCTCATCTTTTGCCACAAATTCCAGAATAACAATGCCTAAAACATTTTAGATAGAGAGAACATCAATGCAGCCCTCTTTTGACTCTGATGATACTGAAAAATCATCTGAATCACTTGGAGAAGATCAAGTAGCTGAGCGGGAGGACTAAAACTTCCAAGGATATACAATCATGCAGAATTTCGTGCGCGCAAACATCACATGAATGAGATTTGCGACCAGCAAGAAGCTAATGGGAAAACTAGTTTTATTCGCAAAGTAATTTTCAGTAACGTCAACAACCAAATTTTCGCAAACGAGCTTTAGCGATGTATTAATCGTCGTGATTTTTGTTGAGAATATGACCGAATCAGGATCATAAACTGGTTAGGCTAATCAATCACTGTTTGGTTAATTAACGGCCATGATGATGGGCGATGGTGTGTACTCGGATCTGGAGTTGGATGATATGATCACGTGATATAATATATTGATAGTCTTGGGAGTATAGTTAGGTCAGCTTGAACAACGATCATGACAATTCTACGTCTTTGCATACCACCGTCGATATTGCGTGTTTGTGCACCTGAATTACTTTGATAACTTACCACTTAGCTTGACCCATAGAGAACTTCGACCACAAAGACTCTTTTACGACGCTTCGCAGCATTAGGTTCAGTACTTGTCCAATCGCCACCATACGAAGTTCAAGCAACCTATCTCTTGCATCCACTGTTCATACAGATACTCTATAACAGTGGTAATCTAGGCTAGCATAATCTTAAATTCTGTTGAAACCAATCCGGAGTAGTCAACCGACATTTATCAGTCTCGATTTTCGATTTTTGTTTCGTTCTGTTCGATTCTGACTACGCATCAACAGATCAGTAAGGTTAAATGATACTAAGTCACGAAAAAAATAATATCTCTATCAAATTTGGCTGAAAGCTCGTCGAAAGATGAACTCTTCACAGCTAAGCCGTCTAGTTCCAGTTCGTCAATAAGTTTCGAGTCTAACAAAAGATGAAACTGTAGCTTCTGATGATCAAATAATGACGGAATACATCCAACGATATTATGACGGCTATATACGATACTACTTTAAAGGCGAGCAACTTCGGGAGGCGTTTGTTGACGATTTTGCTGAATTTTCGACCCCGGAGCACTGGCTACAAGGCGATAAGCTAATCTTAAGGGCGTTCAGCGATATGCTTGGTCTAGAGGAGTCTTTGTCGTCAAAGAGAAGGGAGCCAACACCATTTCAAAGCGCCTGGCCGAGCTCGTAAATAGCAGCAATTTCCCTGACTGGGACAAGAATGACCGCGAATACCCACGAATCGCGCACCTTCTTCATGAGCTGCCTTTCCTAAAAATGCAACAATTGAGAAGCAGCGAAGAGGAAGACGAACCTCTAAGTTCACTAACCCCTAAAGTTTCTGAGCGGGCCAATGAAAAAGCTCCAATGCGACAAGAGCAACGAAGACAAGAAGGGGAGAATTCAATGCCATATTCAATTTATGGCTATCCAATGCGACAGAAAAATGGTCAGAACAGGGCCTATTACGACAACAATCCGCCAGCTAGACATTAACGATTGCGAAGTCCACCCCAACCACCTAACCTTCCTCAAATAACCGCATACAAAATTTGTCCTTTTGCGAAAGAAATCTCAATGCTAGAAAGGGGTTACCCAGACGAGCTCAAATACCGAGGTGATGGGGATACTTTTGATTAAAAACTGCTGATCTTTCTGAGCCGTTGCAAGCAAGCAGCAATTCTATTTGATGCAACATCAAACGCTTTTTCAGTCGTGCTCGCGGACATGCCACTGAACTTTTTCTACGCACACATCGATAATACGCCCAACCCATCTCTTGAGTACTATTACTCCGCAATTAGGAACCATTTTGAGAATTTCGAATATCGCCGAAATCAGCAAGATGCTTGGTACATGCTCAAGCTTGATAATATGATTAATTTGTATCCAGGAAAAATTCTCTCTTATTTTCCATCAGCATTATTATAAAAGATTGACGAAATGAAACTTGAATTGCCCTCAGGTCTAACTAATGAAGAACAGATACACCATAAGATCCGAAGTGCATGTGAAGTCTACCCAGCGCTCACCAATGTTTTTTATAGATCATCTGCGACCATCAATGGCTTAGTAAGTAACTTGCAAGCGTCAGCGATGAAATATGACTGTCGCCAGTTGAAACAACAAAAGGTTGGGAACACTTACATCACTGATCGCCAGTACAATGTCAACTAAGATAAAGGAAAAAGGACACAACGGCAAAATAAAAAGATCCTACCAAAAATTCCCAAGGGATGTATTGTGTGCAAGAAGCTATCATGCTGTTCTAAAAACCACCCAAAACATGAAATCGAAGCCTTCAGAAGCTTTAAATAAATACACCAGCATACGAAAAAGCATTTCAACAATACATTCTCGAGTGTGAGAAGAGACAATTGCATTCCGAAGTTCTGGAAAATAATGATTTGGATGACGTGTTCCCTGAAAAATCCGAAGATGAACAGTGCGGCATCTACACAGGAATCAATTGAAGTCAATCGTTGCCTGAACACCATTTACGGAAATTTTCTTTGCCACCGAAGCAAGCCTTGAAGGCCAAGGAGCAATTCAAACGCTATGCGATAGAAGAATAAGGCATAGCATGCTCGAAGCATTTTCTGCTACCCAGAACTTTGATAATGAGGGTGTGGAGCCAAATAAACGAAGATTTAAAAATGATAAATAATTGAAAGATTTGGAAGATCAGGTTACTTATAAGGGAGATAGATGGTCTAGAAGGCAAAGAGACCCCACAGCAAGATCAGCTGAAATGCAAAATAACAAAAAGAGATCAAATGCAGTCCTAGATACTGCATACTCTGCATCTCTTGATAAGTCATATTGATATTCCAATAATATATAGTGCTACTTTACAAACTTAACAAGTAAATGAATGGGTTGAAGCTCACAAATCCGAAATGATTTCCTTAATTGAGCATGGTACCTTTTCCGCTCCATTGTATAAAATTTCAAATAGGAAGAATTCTGTTACGGAAAAAATCTTGCTGGATGTAGTATGTTTGGATAATCCAGGATTTGTAATTTCCTTGGATGGATGTTTACGGATGAGGGGTGAATTGTGAAGGATAAGCGATAGTACTTCGTATTAGCATCTACAAATGGAATCTGAGGCATGAGTGTACCTAATGAAAAGCTGAATCATCTAACATGTAAATAAACACTGTCTCTGTGTCATAGTCCCAGGGCCGCATATAAAATAAATGAGTTTTTTTTTAAAAAAAAAAAGAGGCTTGAAATGATATTTGCTACCTACAAAATATAATAAATAGCAGAATTGGGAGTCAAGTCCGACTCTGCACCTCCACGTGATGGCGTTTGGGAACCCTTTCTCTCGTTAGGAAGGAGCCAAGCAGAGAGGCAATCATTCTACCCTTCAGGATCCTCATTCATTCTCGCGGGACTCAGTCGGCTTCGTCTCTACATCACAAATCCCTATCACTCTCTCTACGAAGCATCCCGACGACTGTCCCAGGAAGTTAGAGTGAAGAGCTCTGCACTTCCAAATACACAAAGCCTAATGAAAATAAGCTGGTGGCGCAAGTGGTCTGGTGCTGGTTGGACTTTCTAGGAGTGACAGGTTGGATTCCTGTATGGCTTATTGGAGGGGGTCTGCGGCTGCTCGTCGAAAAAGAGTACGGGAGGAATGGCTGAGGTTTTCTCCTTAGGTTTTCCCATCAGTCTATGGCCTTTTGGGCCATAGTGAATACGTTCCTACCCATTCGACCTAATGTAACTAGCATCTGGATGGTGTATTTGGAGAAATTAGGCACCGGGTGGGCATTACTATAGTTTGGAAGACCATGTATTCTAGATGTCTTCCATAGTCTCAAATTATCAAAGCAAATGCTCTAATTATTGAATAGCATTTTTCATATTCCGATGACAAATAAGCACTTTTCCTGATTACAAAACTAAAGAACTGCGTAGGTAGTAAAATAAACTACGATCTTTAGTTATTTCTTAAAAAGAAGTTTTCCTGAACTTTACCAAAAAGACTCAAGTGACTTATTTTTGCTAGCGACTTACTTTACCTTCTCGTATAACTTGTTCTAGATCATAGTAACCCTATTTTAGATTTTGTAGGGGTGCAATTGGGAAATGGGAGGTACCAGAAGCGTTTACTAAAAAAAGACCTCTCCAGAACTTGCTACCTTTGGGGATTTTACTTCAAGCCCTTTTCTCGTGTATAGCTCTGAAGATTTTGTAAGTAACAAATTATTTTGAGACAATCATACCATGCACTTGCTGAGATGTACGTTTTTCATAATTTGATTAGCCTAACCAGTTTATGATCCTGATTCGGTCATATTCTCAACAAAAATCACGACGATTAACACATCGCTAAAGCTCGTTTGCGAAAATTTGGTTGTTGACGTTACTGAAAATTACTTTGCGAATAAAACTAGTTTTCCCATTAACTTCTTGCTGGTCGCAAATCTCATTACTGTGATGTTTGCGCGCACGAATTCACTTCAAGGACTTGAATTATGACTATGCTAGCCAGTCAAAGTTTTTTTCTCTCGGCTTGTTATGCTACAGTGTAATGTCATTTTCCTCCACTTGCGCTCTATTGCTAGATTTTGGAATAGGCATTCATCAGATTTTGACAACTTTTTAGTGGCTTGTTTGGAGTAAGTCGTTAAGCTACCGGCTGGCAACGGGCTAGATGGCGCTGCGGCTAATGGGTAGAGTATGAAGTACCATTACCGACAGCTTTTGCTGATTAAAGCGGACCATCTATTATCATGTTCTTAGTTGGATATTATTGCTTGTTAATATTTGTTGGATATGTCTTCACTAGGTTGTGCTAGCTGTAGATAGAAAATTAGGGAAAAGATCCAACTGATGAAGAATTAGAAGTGCTTCACGGAATTGAGAGCTTGTCTATTTTCTCGGCTTAGCTTATATGATTAGTATATTGTTATCTGATGTTTTTTCCCAAAATTGATTCTGATACTTTCAGAATCCTTGAATGGGTCACTCATTAGAATTCCTCGAGCCTAATTTTCTAGATTTATGTCGAGGATTCTAAGACTGCATGAGGATAGGGATCGGTATCTAACACTTTGTCAATTGTGCAGCAAAACGACTTAAGCATAAAATCGATCAATCTAAGGAGAGAAATTTGCTGCCTCATGAAGTAGAATTCTTGAGGCTTTATTTATCAACCATTTGTTTTGTCGTTGACCACTGTTCGTCGACCATTTTGACATTAGATGATAAAAGGGAAAGGATGACCTGTGGAACATCAAAGCTTTGTCAAGGTTCGTGTATTAGATTTATCGGAATTAAATGTATGCATCTAATCTTTCCTATGCAGTATACAGGAACAGTTTCCCATTGTATAACAATCTCTGGTAATTGCTACTGCCTTCCATTACATTATGAATCGAACTTTGTTAATTCATTATGACAGCCTTTCAAATGGCTCTATCTGAAGGTCAAAATGCCCTTGAATTGGAACCCAACCAACTAGATAAAGTTTTGAAGAATATGATCAGCAACACGCACGTTGGATAGCTTCAATATGACGTTATCAAGACAGGTCAACACTCCTTTTCGATTCGAATCTATACGCTGAAGCCTCAAATTTACCAAAAACTTGGGAGCTACAGTCAATACCTGGATTATGCGTCTGGATATCTACCGTATTTTACTTTTACAGAACCTAATTCGCGAAAAGCACCAGACATGGAGCGGAAACAATATTTGCCTGATTAACTGTTAGTACAAGGGAAAATACTTGAACATTAAGAAATAACGTATACAGTAACAGTATATGAGTCACCTCTTACTACTCTTACATATTCATCTATATCTGACTTTCAAATTTTCGTGCGAGACCCTCCAATGATCACTATCAATTATCTCGGGAAGGACCTGATCAATTTGGAAACGCAAATAATTGCAGTTTATTTTGGTGCACGGCAGGTGCCGCAGCGCCGATTAGGCGACTCTTTGTCGCTTCACTACAACAATAATTTACACACGATAAATTTTGTCACTTAGGTACAAGTTATTACGTGAAGAAATCAGGAAATTAAGTGACAGTTACTTAGTCTAAGTAAGTAATTTGGTTATATTATCTGGCGTTGTTGATAACTACCGTGTGTTCATTTAACTTTTGGAATTAATTATTTTCTGTGTGAAATGCAGCGGCTAGTACCCTAATGCAGCCCTACTAGTAAACCTACTATTTTTACAATAACTATGTTGGCAATCAAAATCTAACCCAGACGACCTAACAAATTTCCAACGCAGTATCATACATATGATAATCAAGAAAAGAACATAGTATTCTGATGTCTCAGTTATTAGATATATCAACTGATAGAGAGATTCTGTTAAAGAATCAAATTTTTGTATGTTCCTCATTTGTGTCCACGACATGAACTCGAAATCGGGGTCAGAGAACAATGGCGACAAATTTACTTATGAGGTAGATACATCATAAACCACTCATCGTAAATTTAGCTCTCTTCAGATTTGTTAGTAGACATGAGATGATAATTTATACACTATCAATATTCTGATAAATATTTTAGAACTGAGCTGAAGCAGAAAGATAACCTTTTTGGTGTATACATATGCTGAAAAGCTATATTTTTTTGGAAGTCAGGTATTTAAAGAGTTGATATCACAACAACCCAGAAATAAGAATTGGGAAAGTCCTGAAGTTCCTTAACAGGGGATACTTTGTACATCGCTAGGATTTGCTTTTGTTCGAATTAAACCAGGATCTGAGTTTTTGAATTCACGTTTTCGCGTTGAAAATTACGATTTGTACAAAAAACTGTGATATCGTCGCTAGTGACCCATCTTAAGGATAAATCCATTTTGGCATACATATTGCTCATGCATTCGCTCCCAACCTACAATAACACCCACTGACGCTACAAATTCAGACATTATGCCCATAAGATGAGCTCCAAATATACTCGTCTCTCATTTTTCAAATCCGAAATCTTCATCCACTGATTTCCCCATGGCTCATAATAAATCTATAACCGACAAGTCTAATTTATATGCTGCATCCATTCAAAAAATAAGGGGCCTCTAGGTATGACAGAGACATATATGATAAAGCACGTCGAAATAAATTTGCTTCATTAGCATCAATGTTCGATAACCCTGATATACTTGCTTACGCAAAAAATGAGGGCCAAACTGAAATGAACTCATTTAATGATTGCGTAAAAAGCCCGAATAGAGAAGCAGGAAAGTACCAGACTATTTTGAGAAGTGCTACTTACCGTAGTAGCCCATTATTTTGTGCGGCACATAAGATTTTATGTGCTTAATGACAAAATATATGATTCAGCACAAAGAGGCTTCCTATGAAAAAAAATCCTATTTGAGCCCAAAAATTTTCTGATCCTGTCCTACTTTTTAGACATCCGGTAAAGAATTAGATTAGACATGTTAGGATATCAGAATATAAGTAATAGACCAGAATAAATCGTGAAGACTTAAGGCTGTCTCAGTTGAATAGAGTCAAGACAAGTGCCGAGCTAAAAGCTTATATGCATACTATACATAGAAATGTAGGCCGCAGTATATGCAATGAAAGCAATACTACAGTCTTGCCTCCCCAATACGAATGGGCTTTGCTGTAAATAATCAGCCCCCCTTTCGTTCAGAAATATTTTTAGGTAATTTTTCATTGAGTCCCCGAATACCAGTAGATGCTTTTGAAACGCTTCCTGGATTTTTCTTTTTCCCCCTTGGCACTTGATGCCAGCTTCCGAGACCATCAGCATCGCTTTTTGAACCTTGAGTATGTCTTTTTGATACTATTGAGTGATTACTATTACCAGCCACTAATGAGCGGCTGGGGTTGTAGTTAATAGCCTTTCTATCTCCAAGCTTAGAGTTATTAGTATTTTTTTCCTTCACTTCCATACATGCGTTCAATTTTTGATTTCCCTCGGAGGATTTATTGGAGACCTCATAAACAGGTGAAAGAATGGGTATAACATCATCCAGGGGAAATTCACGAATATCTGTTAGATTTGTGATATTATCGTGATTAAAGCCTGAGAGCTTACATCGACTATGATCTACTGGACGTTTATGATAGCCATTAATAGCATCGGAGAATTGTTGATACTTTGAAGTAGTATTCAATGAATTTGGTAAACTTATGGGTAAAGATGACGAGCTGCTAGAAATTGTTGCAGTACTTTCATTCCCATTTACATGCATTGTTGTCGAGCCATTCACATTAATAGTTTTTTCATTAGGTATCCATCTGCATGTTCCGTCTGGAACCTCTCGCTCTGGTATTTCAAAATTTGGCATTATTTCGGTTGACACGTAAGGTATGTGATTTTTGATATCCCTTGATCCTGCTTTAGCCTCATGTGCTAGATCGTCGTAGATCGAGGCCTCATTCACACAAGCCTGCCAACTGGGTATTGATACTGGCGTAGGATTTGAATTCCCGGTATCATGCGATAGATGAGAGCTAATTGCTATTAGATTACCACTTGGTATACCTTGAGCGGGCAAACCTTCAGTTACAAAGGCAGGACGAATAGCAACAGGATGAATCTGGTCATTGAGATGGGGTGAGGGAGACCGAGAAGTATTTCCAGTACTATTCTGATAATACTGAGACGTTTGATCAATTGAATGACGTCGTCTTTGTTGTGCCATATCACCGTATGAGGGGATTATTATAGGCATTTCAGTACCTCTTGCCATCGAGCTGGGAAACCTTTCGCGAATGTAGTATCCCACATACTCCATTGGAGCCGGTTTCTCTACAGGAATATTAGCAGGGAGATTTACTGATTCTGGAATATCATGGGCGATAAAATTCAGGGTAGACATGCTATTTTCTTGATAGGGATAGACTCGATCAATAATTGTGTTAGGAGCCGTTATTCCTGCTCCATTAAGAAGTACTTGTTGTTGACCAGAACGTGTTGCCGGCTGAGGATGTGATCTAATTCTGCTACTTATTAATGGATCGGTGTGTCTAGTGACACTTGTGATTGCTGGGCAGTGACCGCTTCTACTAGCTTCTGAAAATGCTGTACTTGAAGATGGCGATTGCGGGGTTTTATTGCTATTCTGATACTGATGAGTAGGGTTTCCGGGATACTGAGAAGGATAGTAGTACAGTTCTGATCGAATAGGAGTTGTATATGGTGGAAGTTGCTCATGGTGACTTGTCTGAGATTGCTCGGATGTGCTGGGTTTTATTATTCGAGTACTGTGAGGCTGTATTTGAGCCTGTGACTGCGTTAATGCTTGGACCTGAAGACCATTTGCATACAAATGATATCTAATGTTGGATTCATTTAACTGAAGAGCAGGAAATGTGGTACAAAGATCATTGTTGAATTGAGCTTGTCCTGCTTGTCGCTGTAACCATGGATCTTGAGATAAGAGATTTTGTGCAGGATATCCAGTCAGAAAGGGATTACCTTCAAATGTTCCACTAGATGCACGACGATTAATACCACTATTATGACGATATTGATAGCTACTATGCCGATTTGCTCGCTGAGTACCACCACGTCCACCCCTATTTATCGATGCAGTTCGAACAATAATTTTAGACTTTGTTGCAGGTTCCCGTATCCTACGTTCCTCTTCCGGAGGGAAATTCCACTGCTCACAGCATTCTTGAAGTTTTGCCTGTGAAATTAGGTCGAACGCCCGCCTAAGTTCAATATGTAGGCCACGAAAAGAGGTATCATCGGCAGTATTACCTAAATTTCGACCAGTATTAAAAGGCTCTTCCACACATAATCTATTGTTGTTTGTCAAATGCCAACCTTTTTCAACTTTGGATATCTGTTTTCCTTGTCTCACTGAAACAGCATAGGTATCATAATCAAACTCGTGAGCATAATATCGAAAGAATGAGAACAAAAGTTCGCCCAATGTCTCCTTGTTCTCATAGCCAAAATTTCGAAGTGTTTCAATATCATCTGCAAATGAACTTCCTTCATTTTTTTTAGATTGCTTAATATTCGCTTGCTGATGTAATGCAGGTAGTATAGGAGGTTTACGACTTTGAAGAAAGTTGATAATCATACATATCCAAGTGTAAGAGCTGAGCGTACCACCGAATGCTTTCGTTTAATTTAGTATTAAGATCTATATTTAATACCAAGGAGCAATTTACCTGCATCGTTTACAATCCTTCTCTTTGTCCAATATTTAATAATCATAGCCAATGGTCGCACCCGCTCGTCAATTTGAACATAAGTCTTAATCATTCTTGTATTTTCCAATGCTAATGTATTGTTGACATTTACGTCACATGCCAGACACAAATCTGGGTCCCAGATCTTGACAATAGGAACTTTAGCAGTAGAAACACAAATAACTTTTTCCATTCCACCTGCCAGTAATTAGTCTAGGAATATTAACACGTTACAAACCTTACTCTTTGCCAGTAGATCCGCTATTATACAGACCCCTTCCATCTCCTTTTTATCGGTTGTGATACAAAGATCAACTTATGATGCGTTAGTTAAAGAGAAATAGTTTCTAGTGGGATAGTTACCATCAGAATGATCTGTATAAAGACAGTTACCAGAAGAGCCAAATACATGTACTAATATGTTATGTCCAGGCCACTTATCGTTGAAAAGCTTTTCAAGCTTTCTAACCAGTTTTGTCCGCCGCAACTCACACTCTGGACTTGGGAGTAATTTCTGATAAAGATCCTTCATATCAGTAGAAAGTATCTTCTCTTCTTCTGATGAAAGACTACTCTTGATACTTGATGGGTTTAAACTCTCCAACTTGTCACTTCCTATGCTGTAAGGCATTCGCCGTTTTATGTTAGCTAGGGCAGTTTCGTAACGGCATCCCCCAGACCTTGGTACAAATCTTGTTGAGGGTAGTATTATATTGGATTCAGAAAATGCCGAACGTGGTGAATGTCCATTTGTTGCGCCTGGGGATGGCTCTCGTGAATCAAGTGAAAAATTTCGAAGATGCTGATGAGGTGTTGATGGAACAGAATTCGACTGATGGTTAAGGGGCATATCAGGACTGAATGTCTGGACCCGCACCGTTGGTTGTTGCGATGAGTTCGGCACTGCCAATTTTTTCTTAGATATTTTGGCCGCCGTTTCCATCTCTGCTATGAGCAAGCGCCCCCCTGATTTCGAGCAAGATGAGCCCTTGTTCCCATGACCTTCACGAATCGATTCTTTTTGATATTTCCCAGTTGGTTTTTTATTTATGCCTGAAAGAGGAGCTGATACAGCTTGAATGTAATGTGTAGTGAGTAGTGGGGGCAGTGGTGAAGATACAAGTCGTGTAATCTGATTCGTACTCTTTAGATGGTGATAATGACTAATATGAGCCAGTTGACCAGAAGTAAATAAATGTGAGCTCAAGCGGCTAGAATTTAGATTCAAATGCGGCAAAGGTCTGTAGGAATCATTAACAATAGGAAACGCTTGATTCGGTGGTGCATCTGCCAGGTATTTGCGATGCAACAGTCGGGACCACTGGGCAGATTGATATTGATGTTTGTTTTCGCCAGTGGGGAGAGACTGTCTCTCCATTCAAGACATGCAGAAGAGCTAACTTGGGTATTAGCAAAGTCTGCAAATTGCCTTAGCACATCGAGTTAATTGAACGTTGATAGTGGTGGTGATCCCTATGGAGAAGGTGAAGTAGAAAGAAATAACAAAGAAAGTCTGAAAATGCAAGAAATGTAGACAAGTAGATTGATAATTGATTGAGGGCCTTCGAGACACCCAGAATCAAGTCAACAGTCTCTAGATAGAGCAACTGGTAGGGCTGTCACTCAATTCAAGTGAGTTGGATCCCTCATTGAGAGCAGGGCATGAGGATCAATCCGTTAATTTGCAGTGTGCAGGGTCTTGTTAGCGTCAAGCCTCTTAACAGATGGACGGCGGCGGAAGGAACAAGTAACGACGAAGAAATTTGAAAGTCAATTGGGTAAATTTATTTGTGTCAAAATCAAATGCAGGCACAGAGAAGAAGACTGGTTATTTTAAAGCATTGATATGAATCGCTCGTTTCTGCTAAAACACATACTTCACTCACTCACTCTCGCTCTCTCTCGCTCACACGCTCTCACACGCACTCACTCACTCACTCACTCACTCACTCGCAGTCAATGATCATATATATATATATATATATATATATATTGGGGAAAAATGCCTGCCCGTCCATCGCAGTTGATCGAGCCATTCGGGTTCTAGCAAGATGTCCCGAGAATGCTGCGCATGGCCATATCAGAACTTACGTCTGGCTTGTGCACTCACCAATAACAACGTGAGAGCATCTGGCGTTCGTAGACTTGATTTCACATCCGAAACTTCCGTCGGACGGGAGACAACTACGAATCACAAAAGATCACAGGCTAGCTCAATTATTTGACCTCTAGTGCAGCTTGGATCTCGCTTTTTACTCACGGTGCGTGCATATTTGTGAATAGACCATAAACACGTAGATAGATGTTGAGGCAAACACGATTTACCGTTATTTAATTCTCGGTTTACACTTAGGTGGAGTTATGGATAATTACTACTAATGTCCCTCTTCATTTTCTTGAGCCTGGCAATCAGCGTAAATAGGTGCGAGAGTGGAGCACAACTGCTGCTTGGAAGAAAATGCCACACATAGCCATACCCACTCCTAAACCGATCCTCTTGTACTCACTTTTCGCTTCTGAAGAATATGAAAAGACTCATAAAAAGCCCCAAACGATTTGGCTGCTGACCTTCGAAGGGAACTCAGTAGCTAGCTTCGTTGTGAGCAAGAAAATGAGTTAAAATATGGCTCACGCGGTCATGCTTCTTACACCAAAGCCTTCTTGCCTTCTCAACTTTGGTCGTGACATAACCGATTTGGTAATTTCTGATATAAAACTCTTAACTGTTATATTCTTCTACATGGACTAGTGAATGAACCATGGGCTATGGAATGTAACTGCGGAATACGACACGTAGAAAATCCCAGAATTATTACGTTAGCAACTGAGTCAGGCTTTTGATACCATTACAATTTCTTTTAGACTCTGTTTTATCAACATAGCCGGGAATGACCAAGTAAACTAGAGCCACATATACTCCAAGAACTGGTCTCGTATCTGTGAGTGCTACCAATTATCTCGGTATTCTAGAAGCTGTAACCTTAGACTAGTATCTAGTTAGACAGAACATCTCTGGTATTCCAACCACAAAGCAATTCGACTAATATCTACGAACAAAAAACAGCTCAAAAGAGCGCGATCTATCTGATGACTCTTTCGTCACATTCATTTTCCTCTTATGTATCATATTTGGGGTCCTGAATTGCTCTATTTATATCACGAATTTCCTGTTCTTCTAATGTGCTCGTATTTTCAAAAGCTTACAGATTAGGATAACCAATCTTTCTCTGTTTCTTTGCTCAATTTAAGATAGTCTGTAGTCTGGTCTGAATAGGATATGAATGTCATGAACTAACTGAACCATGCAGTAACGGACCGACCCACTGGCTATCCAATCAACATCTACATTCCTTCTTTTAGTTTAGTCTACCGTAAAAGAATTAAACACGGGTTAGATAGCGGGAGTATAAGGATATTTTCCTGATCAAATGTAGAAGACCAGATCTGATTCTTGTATCTTTTCTGTTGTTATTCTTGTCCCTGGAAAAGTTCTTGTCTATTCAACTCTAGTCTTGTGAAGTTTGCAGTTCTGACAATGAATGAGGAATCGCTGCTTTCAATTTTTGTGATAAGATCGTAATATCAGAGCGAGCTGGGATGACTCTAGGTAGGCCTTGGGGAAAAAGACTTGCCACACATGATTCCTATTACCTGGGGCCAAGACGAACTGCCCCAGCATCTTGATTTTCTTCAATAAAGCTTGCCATTTCTATTTGGAAGCTCAGTCGTGGAGTTATCCCAAGCAATTTTACTTTTCAAAAAGATGCTCAACTTTCCACGTGAATGATTGCTTAGTCATTAAAATCCTTATCAAAAACACTAAATTTGACCTTCTTTAACCTTTAAGCCCAAAATAACATTCAATTCGTCTATATTTAAATTTTAAAATTGATACAATCTTTTAAGCATTAAATCTACAGATCATAGATTCTTCCCAGCAAAGTAAAATGAGTTTGTGGGAAGTTGTCAATTAGCTGTGCACTTCGACTAAATCGCTGTGCGCTAAGCCTTTTCTAAATTCTGCCAAAGCTTCAGCGAATATCCTTGCGATATAACATGGACACACAACCAGTAAATTGGAGTTGTTCCGGAGAACCATTATTCTCAGTAAGGAATGCTCTGGTCCAGGGAGGGTCTAGCTCTGTGTTTGGTCCTCGTAGGCGTACCCATGTTGGCCTAAAGCATTAGCGTAATACGCCACATAACGTACCAGATATTTTATACAGTTTTTATTCAGACGCAAGGCTTACAGATATAATTTGTTTCTATAGCAGCGATTGAGAAAACAAAATAGTAAACAAAACTACTTGTAAACATGGTATTATCCAACGTATCTTCCAACTAAAGTAGTAAAAGACATACAGCAGATTTTAATAAATTTAGTCTCAATTTGTTTTTTTTCATAACTGTACAAAAATAATTCTTCATACGTATCAATCTTGCTTTCCAAATGGCCTCCTCCACCCGCTACTCGAATTCTAAGGTTTCACTTGACATGGACAAAGAGAATCATGAAAGAAAATCCTGAAGGATCATGGTCGATAAAGTATGGGACCATAGATAATAGCAAAACTCACGATCTTGGACCAGCGTTTGGAATTGCTAGCCATCGACGACTTGACCATATCAACGAACTTTTTTCTGAAATATAGAGACATATTCAATCTGGAATCACTACAGCACAGCCGATGACTATTCTCCGAAAAAGCTTTCCGGACTAAACTCAGACAAGCCAAGATATTCGTAATCTAAAATATAAATTTCGAAAAGAGACTCCAAATTTAATGAGTCCAACAGAAGCTTTGCTTCAACGTTTGCAAAATAATTCATTTTTTGATACACTGTAGATGAAGGTAATCAATCACCTACATCTGTTCTTGGCTCACACAAAATCAATATTACTGTTTAAAGATTTTCATGATATTAACATGCTGGACTGTACATTTAAGACGAACTGGTAATAGAGATCATTTTTTAACATCCGTAGCGTTGTCGGAACTAACAGGATTGATGAAATGAATAGATATTGTAAACCCCTACTCAACATCTGTGGTGTCCCGGGGTCGAATAAGACCGTCCAAATAGCTTTTTGTTTTATGCCCAATGAATGTAATGAGTAATATAAATGGGCTCTATGTTGTAAATACAGAATTATGAGATTTGGAATAGCTACCTGGTAGGTTTGTATTGCACGTTAACTATGTAGTGATTTGAGTATGTATAGATATTGCAATAATGAATATGAATGTATTAGCTCTAGTTATCTAAGCATAGTCTATCAATGCAGGATATCCCTCGCTTTATATACACATCTATAATGTACCTCAAACATCTACTCTCTTGACTGTCTATTGTATAGCCAGTTCTGTGATATTCCATACTATACTATGTTATTCTATTCCGTTCTTTCTACTACATTCACATATGTTGTGGTGTCTCCTATAACTATTGATATATCCACGTCTAGTTTGTCTATGATAATAAAATGATATAGGGGGGTACCCATACTAGTGTATTTATGTGTACGAGGGTATGTAGTTAGGTAATCACAACACTCTACAGCAACTTCATCAACTATCTACACATGAAAAATAGAGCTGCCTGAACTGATTGTGATCCATAGAGACAGAGCACTCTTGAATGCTTTAGAAATCGATTTCCCAACTTTAGGAAATAGAATTGAATGCGGCATATGAATTAGGATGTCCATGCTTGGATTCGCCAACGATTTAGTGTTGTCAAAGCCTCAGGATCAGGAGATATAGATTATGGAAAAATTTTTTGGAACAAATATAGAGAAACTGTTGAGTCTTCGTCAATGGAGGGTTTCATAACATGATGGTTGAGTGCTCTGTCTTTATCGTTCACAATCAGTTCAGGCAGCTCTATTTTTCATGTGTAGATAGTTGATGAAGTTGCTGTAGAGTGTTGTGATTACCTAACTACATACCCTCGTACAAAGTTATCGGCTGGCAGCTTGACGTTGTGTGGCGACTTTATTTGCTGCTTCAAATTTAGCGGCTCGTCTTGAGATTAACACTAGTGAATGCGCCATCATCTCCGCGCCTTTTGAAAGGCTTTTGATGGACTCTAGCATTGATTTTGGTGAGCTATCTAAATGTCTCTGGATCCTCTCAATCACCAGTTTTGATTGAGACCCTAATTCCCTAGCTGGGCGTGGTGTTTTTGACTCCCAGGCACTGTCATCTACAGTGGGTGGTTTTCGGTGTGCGCAACCTTACATTAAGCTTTGATATCACCGCTTCTGGGTTAAAAGGTAGTAGGCCTGCACCTCGAAATCCTCCTTGGATATTACCTTTAGTGATTGCGTTATTATAAGCTACTATAAAGCACGGTAAGAACTCGGTTTTGGTGATATGGGTCATGTGCTTCCGCATCAGGTTCTCGGCTTGGCGCCCATATACCTTCTTCAAAGGCGCAAAACAACCCACATCGAGTGGCTGTAAGAGGTGTGATGAGTGTGGAGACATACATATTATTATTATCCTCTTCTCCTTGCAGAAATACTGGAAGTCAAGCGAGTTGTGGCTCTCATGGCCATCGATAATGAGTAACCGTGATGCACCCTGGGTACGTGAATCTGTATGCTTATTGAAATGCTTTATCCATTGCAGACCGATCTCATTTGTTGTCCATCCGTTCTCAGAGACACTGATAACCCATCCGTGTGGTGAATTATCCTCTGCATAGCTTGATGAAAGGTGAGTTTTACCCGCGAAGATGAGGAGGGGCGGGATAGCCCATCCGGTTGCGTTAACACCATAGATCACTGTCACCCAGTGTCGAATACCCTGCTGTACTATATTTGGCCGTCCTCGACGGTTGCTACCAGTGACTACTGCTCCCATTGAGATAACATCATGAAGCCTGTCTTATCGAAATTGTACATGTCTTCATCCGCGATACTGCACTTTGCTTTCATGTTCTATATTAATCGGAACCAGTCTTGTGTAACTTTAGGATCTCCACACAGCGCTCTCGTATAATCGTACTTTCGATTGAACTTCACTTTGAGCTCTGGTCTACGCCGAACGAACATGCTAGCCCAGTTCTTGCTGATGGGGTCTTCGTAACGGCCTGCGAGTTATGAATCCGCCATATCTCGTACAGCAGCGATCCGGGGCGAAAGTCCTGGAGAATCTGGGTCAAGTATATGTTGGACAATCACCTCCTCTTCTATTGTATTGAGTCTCATTGATTTCGGTAAGCAATCACGTTATGGTTGTATGAACACGTTAAATATCTCTGCAGCGCGTTGGATTGTTAAATTCGCGTCTCGTTCCATAGCCTGAAGAGCAAGCTAAATAAACCTTTCTTTTGAACTTGAATGCACGTCTTTCTGTTGTGGCATTGTGATTTACATTGTAGGGTTTAGTTTTTAGATGTGGTCTTGGCGGGGTGGCCCACTCACCCATGGAATACGTTAGTCTATAATCGGGGGATGGAAACTCTAAAGAAGCTTCTTACTTCCTTAATGATTGTTAGTAACTCCCAATTTGTAATCAACTCTGTCTTGTTGGTTCCATTTTTACACCTTCTTTTACATCAATTATGAAACCCATGTGTTTAATTTCTTTTGTAGCGAAGTCACATTTAGTTGGGTCTAATCGTAAACCAAAACCTGTCAGTAGTGCCAAAATTTGATTGACCTTATTCCAATGGTCCTGTAGATCACTGTCTAAAAACATGATTACATCATCTAGGTAAGCCACACAAGTAAGTAAGCCCAAGAAGAGAGAAGATTTCCCAAGACTTGGTATATCCATCGTTGGGAAGAGAGAAGTAATGGTTCGTGGAGCCGATTGTGGCAAGAAGATAAGTTCATTCTCTCTCTAAATCTAACTAAATCTATGGATATATAAGGGATATTTGATGACTAAGTAAGGTCATGTGACTATCGTACGTCCACAACTCCCCAACCACACTAATAAGTCGTCCACGACTGACGTGCGACCACAAAGTAAGTTATGCCACAATACAATCCAAATATACAAAACAATAGTTAGCATAGAGTAAATTAAAGGAAAATTGAGCATATGAAAGCAAAGTTTACCGTCCTGAACTTCAAAATGCAACTCCAATATATAAGCTTGCTTTC